>DWAJ01002483.1:0-17401 GCA_018238005.1 Eurema mandarina
AAAGTGTCTAAATTGTTTTTTAATATACATAACTTTAGGCACGTATCCATACTTCCATACTAATATTATAAATGCGAAAGTAACTCTGTCTGTCTGTCTATTTTTCCATCACGCTAAAACCACTGAATCGATTTGAACGAAATTTGGTACACAGATGGTTTAGAGCCAGAGATAAAACATAGACTACTTTTTAAAGGAGAAAATGGGTTCTAAGGGGGGAAGGGAAAGTTTATATGAAAGTCCACGCGGACAGAGTCGCGGGCAACAGCTTGTATTTATATAAAAGTATCTCATCGATAAATATTAAATTATTATTATGGTATTTTTCTTACTCTTACAGAAAAATATTTTATGTAGTTACATTAAAGATTTAAATTTACATTAAAAATGCAACGTCATTGTTAACCAGCTTTCCCGCAATTCGTAGTTTCCATCATTAATAAAACAGCGGGAATATTTTTATTTACTTTTTCATAAAAATCATGATAACATGATCATCTATAGTTAAGACACAGTGTCAATCAGAACCAGGTTTTAACCAAAACATCCAGTACACTCAGTTTATCTGCAACACAGTAGGAACAGATCATAGCTCACTTCATGGGGCGTCACACTCGAGGGCCGGATTTTTGAGCCCCCGTTGTGTTATTATCATCACAACCATTCAAATCTAAACCTTAATTATACAGCGAATAAGACTCAATTTCACTTACCCATACACCTTCATGAGATTCAATACGAGCCACTATTGTCGAGATAATGTCACGATCAAACAGTTTCATTGTCAACTATAGTTGCGAAATTAAAACAACCCTATCCCCGCTAAATAAGGCTCAAAGTCGAACAAAAATTTGTAAGTGTATAAGGGGTGAGAATAGTAATTCGTTCATTGCCACTAGGTCTCGTTAATTTCGTAAGAAATGGAGGTTTTAAATTAAGCCAAGATCTATTAAATTGTTGTATAATTTGTGCGTATTTATAATACAATAGACGTGATAGTTTCAGAAGATTACTAGAGCTAAAAATGTAATAGACACTGCCACGCGTTCTTTGTAGAAGCGTTCGAAATTTTCTTTTCTTGTCTTACGAAGTTACGGTATACCTTTACTTGAGATAAGAAGACCCTTTTTATCAATTTCCTTAAGAAAAATAGGTACTATGTTCTCGAACTCTGTTTATCTAACTATTTTAGAGCTTTAAGTTAAGAAATCAAATTGAAACATATATGTACTTAGAAACATTTAGTTCATCATACAAATATCACTCGGCAGAAATAATTTTAATTAGAATTATACTCTTGTCGGCAAAAGCTTCGGATGCCCATACTTTCCTTCCTACATCCTCACATTTTCATCCACAAATCCTTTCGTATCCCCTTTATTAAAGACTGCAGTAGTTCATAGGCCAGCGACCACTGTTACCACCAGTAGGTATTTCTGCGCAAAATTAACCATATATGTACCTACAAAATCAGAAATTTCTATTAAACTCGTATAAATTCGTAAAACAGCCTCTTACTTCACTAAAACAATTACAATAAATCCACTACAAATAATGATATAACGACTTCACCGATGTCAATCTTCCCACACATTTTAATTCAAGCCCCGACGCCCCTCGCAGTGTAAATATATCCAAAACTGTTAGCTCAGCAAACTAAAAACTACAAATAAGATTTAAATGAGTGGCCGGCGGCTGCTATTTGTCATTCTGTTTGTCTGGGGTCCAAATTATACGTCACAATATAATGCCCATTGATTTGTGGCTTTCAATATTTCCTTTCATAGTAATGATGGTCAGCTTAGGAGGTCGAAACACATTTAAGGACGTTGTTGATAATGAGAACGGTTATAGCCATTGAAATTTATTAAATGTTATTTGAGAGGTTATGATTTATTGTTTTGTGACATACAATTGATGTCTGGACTGATGGATGCATTGGAAACAGGAAAAATAAAAAATATACTATACCTACTATAAAAGTAAAAAGTTTAATGTCAAATTTAGGCTTTCACGTCACTTATTTTTCTAGTACTTCCTTTATCTATTGCTATATATATATTATAGTTTATATTTTTCAGCAATACATATAGGTACATTTAATAATTGATTATGTTTAAGTCCATAATACTTTACATTATTCATTAAGTTTTATCTTAACGAAACTTTTTTCAACCTCAGTTACATTATAAGTGAACATCGTTAAAGTATTAAGATATGTTATTCTACAATCTACATATTCCTGAACACGAAACCAAAACGTACATCGTATTACGCTAACAAAGAAAACATTAAAAACGACGAATAAAAACTGTACATTTCTCAAGAAAAACACGACGAATTACGCCGCAGTCACTCTTGTTAGAACGAGCTTTTTGTTTTCTTTATCCTTACGTAAAAAAAACCTGAACACAGTTGAAACAAAAGAGCACACAACGCGAGTGGTAATTACCATTAAGACATGCTTTAATACAACGCAATTTAGTGAATTTTGAATGGAATATGAAGGGCTGCAAGAGGCCTGTTTACTCTTTAGCTTACAGTTGTTCGCTCCCAGCGGCGCGGCGGGGCTCAGATCTGAAATCCAAATAAATGTTTAAGTTTAGCCGATTTGTTTGATGATTTTCGTTTAGGAGTTTTGTTTTGATTTTGGTCCATCGACATTCGAAATGTATTATTATTTATTAAGAGTACATACGACTATACCTAAGCTTTACATCACAGTTTCACTTGCAAACATTCCATTCCCGTTTTTGACTTTTAATAGCTATACTGTTAGTCGATATCTTGAGGAATGCTAAAAAGGAAAATCTTTAACATTTGAACAGCTTGTTTTCAATTTTTAATTCTGGAATGGCTGTGACGTGATCATTAAAACCTACCTTTAATTCAGGTGTATATATATTTAATGAATGTTTAAGATTTTAAGAAGGATATGACACAGGGCTTCGTGGATACCATAGACTATAGAGGAATTTGAGGGGGCAGTTTTTTTTTGTAACAAAGGGGTGAAATAGCAGGCGAGTCATCTGATGGAAAGTGGTCATCGCCATTCACATAGCTTGGCAGATATGGAGTGGGTTGCCAACCTTAAATTCTGAAAATTTAATGTGCATACTTATTCCACAATATTCATGACAAGATTTCATTACTGGCAATAATTAGTTTTCACTATTACTTTTCTAGTAGAATACTTTCGTAAGTTACTTTCAATAATGTCGCTGTAATAAGAAATACAAACCAAAAGATAAAATTCCATAAGTCTCTATTTGTATAGAATATTGTTGTTATAGAATATTGTTATAGTATAAGTTAATATACCAGGAATATTTTTGTAAACAAAGTACTTCATTAATTTAATTCAAAATGTCTCGAATTCTTTGATCCAATGCAATTTTCTTCAAATATACCTTGTACAATAGTTGACAAACGTAATATCTTCTTAGTGTACACGTGTAGAACTAAGTTCTTAATCTAGCGTAGATGTAATGAGCTTTCTAATACTAATATTAACGTGTCCCTATAACTTCTATTATATTATATTGAGACCGCTTCCCTGTGACAAGATTTATATGAGACTTTTATATAAATCTTATTCGTTACCCGTAATTTAACGTAAAGATAAACGTGTGTTGATAAAAATGTCTTTTACTACGTAACACCGTGTGTTCCATTGCCGATAAGCATTTATACCAAACAAAATAATTTGGGAGTTCGTTACCTTAAACGCAAAAACTCCAAAAGGTTGGGAGTAGGGACGTCGATTCACATAACATGATCAATGTTTTCAGAATATTGCTTACTGCCAGATTTGCATTTGAATATACCCAACTTTGACTCTATACACATGGTGGTCGACTCGAAAGATAATAGATCGATACTAATATTATAAAGAAGTAAAGTTTGTGTTTTTGTTAAATTGTAAGGGATAATCTCGGGATCTACTGAACTGAATTAAAAAGTCTTTCACCAGTAGAAGGCCACATTATTGCTGAGTGTCATAGGCTGTATAAAAAACCGAAAAGGATTATTGACGTTATGCCCAAAAAAAACAACGGATCAAACTCAACAATTGTTTAATTTTACCACTATCACATGACATTTTAAGAATATTAGAGTCACAAAAAAAGTTACACTACAAAGGAACATTCATATAAATAAGAAAGTGTGGGCATAATTAGTGATGCATGTTCGACGATATTTTCTTCCTATTATCCATTTCCCTGTATTTTAAATTCAAGTTCCAATTTCTATGTACCTATATATAAGCTACCATGTTCCATATTCCTATAACACGTACTCAACACACACCAAGAACATTTCTTATTCAACTTTAGTCATAGCTTAGCAGACAGTCGACAATAACCACAGTCGCAAGATATAACCTGAACGTGCATAGGTATAATCACAAAGATAAGTGTAGTGAGGAGCTTACGGGTGCTATGATCCCTCACAAGTATTGAGAACACAATATAAGCGCAAATAAACCGGATCTGCTGACAGCTTATGTACTCCTGGTAGTGCTGAATGGCAGCTGGAGGAAATTTTTTATTTATTTATTTAAAATACTTTATAGGTATTACAAAATGGGAAATATTTACATGTATAAGGCCCAAAAAACAATGTACAAGATTAACTAGCAATCTCTGCCAGGCAATTTTATATGTATATTGAAAATTGAGTTCAGTGTTTAAGGATTTCTTATATAAGAGACTTTTTAATCCCGCCATCAGATAACGGTTTTGAAAAAAAAAAAAATTCTTTATCTCTTGGAAACGTCCATTGTTTTTCAGCAGTCAAACATAGCATGTGGCTTGTATATAACGTTCCCAAATGGATACTTTTTAGTCAGGATGTTGTGAAATGCTAAAAATTGTAAATTTAAGATTGAGATGCTATTATCGAAGAGATACTATTAAATAAGCTATTACATGCAATATAAATATGATTAAATTTAAATGTTTTAAAATTACAATTGACGTAGTGCTACATAAAAAGTGGTATTATAATTAGAAGAAATATTTATAATGTTATTGCCACTAACAAAAAAAAAATAGGCATGCCAATGCAATCCAAGCATACTACATCGCATGAAAATAGTGCTTTTCACTAGATGCCAAGTTTTAGAGAGAGATTAAGTCAGGCAGCGGTTTAGTTCCGCATATACTGGGTATATACATATGTCTAACATCACAGAATTGTCTATTGTATAAGCTGGTAGGAACAATTGGCATTCTTAAAGAGGTTTCTTAGAAGCGTTATTTTGCTAAAGACAAAATTATTTTAAAGTTAACATTAGTATTTATTTTTAAAATAAAGTTAGTTATTATTATATGTTTAGTATAACACTTGCCGTGCTCCGCGAGTTTACATGCATTAATTTCTATTCTGTAGCAGTATCGGGATATTAAATATCCTTTGTGGTTATCCTACTAACACTTTATGAAGCAGTAAACTTGAGCCCTATCTATCAAGAAGGTTTTCCGTAAAAAATAACAATTCTATATGTCGCAGAGGGTGCCGTTGTAGTAGTTGTAGTGATGCCGAGGCAGTGATTGTTTGCTTCATGAAGGCTCTTTCTAAGGTTCTTAATAAGTAAAACTTCAGAGTATCATAATAACGGTGTATAATCTTGATGACTAGTTATTCAGTATCTGCTTATTTTTCACAATGCTGACGTTTTTATAGCAACTGACAAATTCCACACAATTCTTTTTAAGTTTGAATTTAAACATTGCAATAAACCAAGGAAGTTCGACTAATTAACTAATATTGAAATAGTTTTCACTATCTTGATTATTCTTTTCGTCCATCTGCTCCGATTTATACAATTTTTTTTTTCAACTTTAGTATTATAGTATTATTTTGTATACAAAACAAGTGTTACAAAACAAGATATTATAGAATTTTTTTTTTATATAAACAACAATGTGTTACAAAACAAGTGTCCGATCCGAAAACATCTTACTCCATACCTTAGTAGTTCCTTATTTTGCTATCGTTGTAAAAAATAACATTATTTTTTCCAATTAAAAAAAAAGCTAAGTAAAATTGCAAATTACATGGCAATAGCGTCTCGCGCTCACGTGTTTTGCTACTGCTAGCTATATAGGTCTATGTGGTCTACGAACCGTACCTGAGTTGCCAGCATTTGTGAATTCCCTTGAATTTGTGTAAATTTTTCTCTAAAAACATAATCTTTAAAAAATTATTGCAATGTTATTTATAGATATAGGTTTTTTATTGTTTTATTCGAAAATATTTTTAGATAGAGAATGTTACCCTTCAGCATCGGACACATGTTTTGTAATATTAAAATTATAACATATCTTTTAAATGCCTTCAGTACAGTCTGCGTGAATAAGGCTTTAAAATTATAGGGTTTAAAATAACAAATTTTATATGAACACTAATACATTATATAAACAAATGTCGTCACAACATGATTAAGAAAAATTTTATTTATAAGACGTTTTATTATGCTTAAGATTAATAATATACTTTCGTAGTCTTCGAAACATACGAAATATCTTGATTATAACTGTAGCTGGGATTACTTTGACTTGCCTTAAGTCATTTATTTTAAGAATATCTAATAAAAATCTAAACAAGTTTACCTAATAAAATGTTTGTAATTATTTATTACACGAAGGGTATGAAATTCGTATGATCGTTCAGTCGGAAACGACACGTGGCACTAATAAATTGACGCCTATATTGCAAACTGCAAGATCAGAGGGATGTTATCCGGTTCGAAGTGTTAGATAAATTATCTGCTTCAATAAGTTTATAGGTAAATAAATATAATAATAATACTGTAGGATGCCTATTTCCTAAGCAGAGCTTGAGTTATAACAACTTGATAACGGACAAATTATACGGAGGTACATTTCTTTTTGTAAATACAAACTTATAATACATAGTAACAAATGATACAAATATATTTTTCAGTGTGGGAATCGAACCCATATCTCTTGTCGCGGAAGACGGAAGTAGCTTTGCGTTAGCGGTAGACTATTATCATTTTAATTCCAAATATTTTGAATTGTTTTTACGTAGGCAAATTAATTAGTCAATTTAAACACTGCTTTATATGAATCGTACATATAATTATTTTCTTGATAGCGTATATTCCATTTTCAAATCCTTTCGGTCTGCGGCACCAAATAGTTTTTCCTAAAAAGGTTTTAACTCACAGATAAACCACCACATCCAATTCCCATAATTTAATTAAGTAAGGCCGCTTATAAAAAAACCAATAAATGTATATTTAAAACATTTCCATTAAAATGAAATTTACAAAGCATTAAAATCTGAATTGTGACGAAGGAATAAATTAAGCGTCAGACGTCCCAGTAATAGCGCGAGTGTTAACTCTCGAATAATGAAAATTATTCATCCCCTTTCTTTTAACACGGTTCATAATAGGATACTGGTTTTTATTTATTACAAAATAAGCAAAAAGTCACGCAATTTATATAGATTTTCTCGCTTCCTTGTTGATAGATCCATCATTTATTTGCTAAAGAAAGCAAAGAGAAAAGTAAGGCAATAAAGTTTTTGCGAAATCAACAAGTTCTACTAATGAAAGATGATCTATGATTTATTTAGAAACAGTAAAAAATGTTTGTTAACAAAATCTAAAGGTTTTCCTTAAAAGCAATGTATGCATACAAGGTAGGTATGGCAAAATAAGATCTGTTTTCTAGAAAGTAAGAAAAGTAAAGCGCGTTGTTTTGGTTCACGTAAATTTAATACGTTAGATTAATTTTTTTTTTAATAACTGAGGGGGCAAACGTTTATTTGCGTAAGAGACTTTTATAAAGTCTCTTACTCTTCATGGATTAAGAGTATAACATTTTTGTGGGACGTCTTATTATTCCTACAATCTACAGTTCAAATTTACGGGTAAGTCTGTTATGGAAATCTTAACATGGAAAATATTAAAAAAAAATCCAGTAAAACCGCATAAAACCTCAAAATAAGTAGCTCAGTGTGAACGCGAACAGTGTAAAACTGAAATGGGAATCCGTCTGGTTTATAATTGAAATATTTATAATTGTGCCTCGGCTTTCCAATGATATTGCGTGAATGAAAAATGAAAATACAGCGAGTGCCTCCGACTCCAGCTATTATTGTTTTCATATCTGCTTTATGCACAGATATTTGGAGTTTATTTTATTAGATACGCATTTTTGGGAGACTGTTTTTAGCAATTTTGGTACCTATTATAGTATATGTCGTGCCTCAAAATTGACTATGAGATACTATGGCTATAGTATAGGTACATTTATTGGTAATTTATATTCACATTGTCCAAATGCGTGTATAAGTTTAAATTTTATGTAGCAAAAAGTATAATAAAACATCAATAATTACACCATTGATTTGTTCCCATCGTTTATATTGTAATAATTAAAAAGTTGTTAAGAACTCTTCGCTTATATTGATTTTGAGTTTAACTCAGAGAGTGCCATCCAACCGAGCCAAATCTATTCCCAGTACATGCCACACTTCACACAATTCATCTCACATCAAATTAAACGCCAATTATCGCGACACCATCTCAATATTGACGCTCTTTGTGTCCGCGCCACGTGGCGAACTAGAACGATATTAGTTTTTTATTTGCCTAAACGCCCCTTCAAAAGTTGTCAACATTGTATCGATATAAAACTCGCAAACTCGTGCGACGTATAAAACCTCCTTGCTCGCGAAACTGCACCGTATGACGTTGGAATACAGATAAAATAAGCTGTCAGTTGAAATATGGCGGCAAAGTGAACTATGTTTCCGAGTTTGCTCATAGGATATTACTGCTGCGTAGAGTGGCGTACTATTTGACAATGTTCTTTGAGTGCTGGATGCCAATTCTCATGGAAATGGTATTACGTACTGATTTTGTTGTTCTTCATTTTGGAGTGGGATAAACTTTTTTGTTAAGTGCAGTCTTTACTAAGACTTCCAAGGACTTATAAAAGTGCTTAGTCGTTACATATCATACAAACCTAATGCTTATAGACATATATAAAAACAACTCTCTTTAAACTAAATTTTAATATTAATCTAAAAAAAATTGTAATCATAGCAAGATAAGCTTATTTTTAATAAACTTATTGTGTCTTTCTATTCAACAGGATTTATTTTAAAATTTTAATCCTAAACGTATTCTTTTTGTGGTTAGCATATCACTGATATATGGAAAAGCTTTTGACCCATTTTAAACAGCTGTAATTAATCATAATTAATAGATATAACTCCAATTTTGAATATACCAAAATATGTACGATAATTGATATTTAAATAAGTTAAACGTAGAACAAAGATATCTCTATACCAACGTACGTACCATCGCATAGAAGTCTCTTTATCTTCCTAAAAAAACGTCCAACAAGTTCATCAAAAAGGTATTTCATTAAGTCTTTATCCGACGCTGAAAGAAAAGGTCTTACATTCTTGGACGCGATCGACTTTTCTAATGAAGAATGTCCATTTTAAAGACCCCGGCGATTTTTCGAGCCATTGTTTTTAAGATTCTTTCCCTGTTCGCGCGTGAGTTTATTAAGTTGGGGTATATCTATTGTATTTTTTGTACAGCTGAGGGTATTTTTTTACTTGGTACCTTGGTATTATATTATTATATATTAGGTACCTACCTAGTCTTTCTTAGTAGTTTCAAACCTTTAAAACTACGCAGCCGTTTTTATGCGACATGTTGTTTTTTTAGATAGAGTTATTCACAGGGAATGTGAATCAATACATATAATAAAAACGTAACGTAGCTGTCTGTACATGGAAAATATATGAGAAAAAATATTATAGGAGACCTTTATTAATGCAATAGGACCCAAAACAATGATTTTTGGAATTTTTGTCTGTTTGTCTGTTTGTTTGTGCACGGCCCACGCTAATCTCAGAAACTGCTTATCCTATCTAGGTGGGGTTTTCAATGATATATTGTGGTAAGCTTCACTTAACATTTAGTGTTTAATTCATGCCAATCGGTTGATAAATAAAAAAGTTATGGCAAATTTGAGAATCACGTTGAACTTGCTGAACGTTTATTGGCGCGGGTTAGGTACTTTCAAAAATGCCGCCCAAAGTCACTTTTCTACGCGGGCGAAGTCGTAGGCACAGCTAGTATTATATAAAATACATGCATAATATAAGTATATAACTAGTAGTACATAAATAAACATCAGACTCGAACACATAGAAGTAATTCTATATTCATTTATATACAGAACCGTGCAACAGCTATGTATACATTTGAATTTTCCGAACTGGCAATAAATAATGTATCCAATAGGAAGCGAGACGGGTCCATCGAACACATTAATCATTCAGCACTTGCATCAAACAGTTGAGGGAAATTCGCGTTCACTATATCCAACGTTGAACTTACATTTATATTTTAAATGCTTTCTTTGGTTGGTTGAAATATTGATGTGGCATTTTCCAAGTCTGGAAGGTTGTTAGAGTTTAAATATACGTGTTAATATAGACGTATCACACATAGACTGATAGTCTAATTATAATCGGTCTGCCGTAAGTGAAGCCAAAACTGTAAATATATCAGTGTTAAGAGCACGCCCTTATACTCGATGACACTATAGTGTTGCTGCTATAGGAAATTTACCCTATAAATATGAAAATATCTAAATCTACAAAAACATGCAATTTTTAATGCGATTTATGTAAATAGACAAAATTGTCTAATTTAAAATGACTAATTTTTTATCGTTATTCCCTTTTTCCACAAATCGTAATGCGTTTTTCTTGCTAAATATGAATTTCCCTTACCTAAAGTAATGTGTATAATTTTACGTGTGGTTTTATGTACTACATATATAATATTGTCTGTATAGTGTACAAATTAGATAGCGTACAATATTAGTGGGTATACGATCGTACACAAAAGCTCAGTCGTCCTTGCTAAGTGGTTCGTCCGCTTGCCTGCATTATTGATGTGCGCGAACCTATACCGTTACACAAATGTGTATATACTCTATATACACAATATAGCTCTATATGTTCATGTTGTTTTTACATTACATAATTGTTATAAATGTAGACTATGTATTGTATCCATTTGATAATTTTTCGTAATCGTAAAATACAATACAAATGAGAACAACAGATAATAGTACCCAATAATTAATACCCAATAAATGTCACCTACAAAAGTGAGTTAAAAGAATGTAATGCACATTGTAAACTTACATCTAATCTGAAAAATTGTTGTTTCTTCTAACTTAAATAATAATTATAAGGAAATCGTGCCTTTATGCCTTTTAACTTTAAGAAAGGTATTTATATCCTTGTATATATCCTCGTAGCTGTAAAATACAAACAAAGTAGTGCAAGTCGTTTCAACTTATCGCCGCCCGCCCTCCCCCGAGCCAATGCAGCTCGATTGAATTTGACGAGACAAGTGGGGGCAACGGGGGAGGATAGACACACGACTGACGACGTCGCTCTGATGGCTAAATCGTGTTCGGTGAGCACCTGATTGCTGCAGAATGTGGCTCTACTTGCCTGCGTGCTTACATTTCCTTCAGTTGAGGGATATAAAGGAAGCAGAAAGGTTGGTTTACTTTAAGGATAATTTACACTACTGCTTGTTGATGTTTCACAGATAAAGTAACTTTTAAATGAAGTGCAATGAATTTATGACGAACTTTTTAATCTAGTTCAGTAGATTTATTACAGTAGCTACGGATAAATAGGGAGTAGAGAGGTTGGTTTACATTGATGATTATTTACACTGCTACTTGATGACAAATATATAGACGAGATGACGTCATTTTGATGGCGTCATCTTCATGATTGGGTAATCACCATATCACAGCATAGACTGCTTGATTGAGTTGGATAAGGGACCTAATTTAATATTGTAAGCGTCAAAGTTTCTGATAGGACGGGGACTGATAGTGACAATTCACTGGTTAAAGCGTCTCGATGTTCTAAATTACGAGCACATAAAATACAACATATTATGTTATACGACTGACAAGGATAAATAATACTAGACAAATGTCAAACCGCTCAAAATTTAATTTAGATCTTTATATTATCTTTATATTAATATTATCTTTAATATAAAATTCAGTTTCATCAATAACTACAATGTAATATTAGATTCACATCACCTCACCTGCCTAAATAATGAAAAGTTTAAAAAATCCGAAGCTTTCTGTAACATAGATACAGGTACTATATTATTCGGATATAGCCTAACGGTTTAAGCTTTCCCCTCCCTCCTCATGGCTTCGTTAGGTCTTGTCTGATTCACGTAAAATAGAGCGAACTAGAGCCACATTTCCTTATGCACCGCAAATGTACGCCACTATAAACTGTCACCTCGCGCGACGCCGCAAGTTTAGCAACTTACGAGTAAGTCGCAGTTGCTTTCAAATTTCAGGTTTACTTCTTCCAAAGTATGGGCCATGTCTTGTAAAGCCACTTCATGAGAGAAAGTAGGCGCTTCGGAATTGCAGTTTAGAAGTGTTATTTATTTCCTGTGTTACCTAGTTTTTTGTGGGTTAAAATTATATTAATATATTGCTATTATATATTGGTAATAAATTACTTGCGCTTGCTTTATCATTAGGTAATGTTCCATGTTACGTTTTTCAGTTTTTGCTTACATTTAGAATATTTTTTTTTAACTCAATCAATATTAATTTGTTTATTTAGGTAGAAGTATATTTATTATTGGTTTTGTGCAGCTTGATGGGGTTCAATTACGTGTTTGTGATATTCAATTTCAATTATGCATGTTTTAGTTAATGTGTAGTGTTAAATTCAATATATTGAAACATCGTACAAATCGAGCAACATTCTATCACATCAGAGTCGGAAATAACACTGCATCTCCTTAAATCCTTAAAACGTTAATTCCTCCATTACATCCAAAATTAAATACAGTACCATATTATTCTCAAAAATCATTATCCGTTTACGCTTTCGCTGGCAATTATTTTAATCCGATAGCTAGCGCGGCCTGATGTGGAATGAAATAATTTAATAGCCCCCTGGTTCCCCACTAGGATCCAAGATGGCGGCGGGGCGGAGCAGGGGGTGGGGCGTGCCGCCTCATTTGAATTTCGAAGCCGGGCTTTCCGAACGTGTGCTTGAATTTCCAAACGGGTTTTCGGCCAATTAATTTCGGCATAATTTGGTTTAAACCACACCGGCTCTGTGCGGTACTATTGTTATTTAATTGATTACGCAGGGCTGTAATTTGGGGTGATTATTTATGATCGATTTGGGGCATGATAGGATGAATGCCGTACTTAGGAACACTCTAGGTTTGTACCATTTATCACAAGTAACTATTACGTATAACATTTATATGTAGAACTAAATATAAATGTATAATATCGTATAATAGGCTTTATTGATAATGTATCAATAATTTCTGAGACCTTAAACACTTAGAAATTAAAAAATAAAATATCAACAAACCGTCGTACGTAAACTCGGAAACTAATCAGAGGCGCCTGAAAGATTGAAACAAGTCGCGCTCCAAACAAAAAGCCTCATAATAGGTCCGCAGCAAACACCGTATTGTTAGAACTTTCACAATATTATGTAGAGTGGTGTAATGCACAAAGCCCACCCCTCACGGTAAATAGCGCTTTGTTCTTCGAAGCCAAATTTTGACAATCACTAGCTCACTCGCTATACCTATGTCGGGTGAGGCGCGCCAAAGATTATCTGCAAAAATAGATGCCCCATTTCGTGAAATAATTTCATGTATAACTATTGTTTTCATTTCTAAGTTTTTTTTTTATATAATAGGGGGCAAGCGAACTGGCGCGTCACCTGATGGAAAGTGATCAGCGCTGCCCATAAGCACTCGTGATGTCACGAGTGTGTTGCCTTCCTTTTAAGAAAAGGTACGCTCTTCTAAGTATTAGGTACATTTTCATTGATAACTTTATCGCGTATTAAATTGTATTTATGGTATGGTAGATATAATTGTACATAAGTTTTTTAAATGCAATATTTTTCGAAGTGAAAAGGTTTTTTTTTATACCAGGACAAGCATTTTAGTTCGATCAGTACATCGTTTTTTTATTCCAAAGTGTACCTATTCCGTTCCTTATAAATAATTCTTAACTTCCCCATTTTTTTATTTGTCAGCAGCAGATTCGCAAACTATTAGCTTGTCGTGTGTATAGCCTCAGTGTCTTTCACTACGTTTTATCAAAAACCATTTACACTAAAATATAATAATGAATTCCTAATAAAACAGCTTATACAGTAATAAATACACAGATGCCACTGCTACTATAATATAACTACCTGTATTTAAAATATATAAAATAACTAAATAAAAATCCAACAAAAGTTTCAGTTGTTTTATTATATGATAGGTATGTTTTTATTTATAAAATCATCACAGTTGATTAATCACATTTGATTCAATACATATTAAATACCATCCTTGTACATCTCATTCAAGCAAGGTCGATTAAAGCCCAGTTGTTAAATAAATAATAGAGACTACAATAATAAGTTACTTGATATAATAGTATTGAAAATTTAGTTTTCGACTTTGAATTTTAAATTTTATAATTTTAGTTATATAATTTATTTTTGTATTATTTCTTCCTATTAACGGGTTTTACATTAACGATACAAGAGTTCAATTACTTACAGATACTTTTTCACCGAATTTTTTACCATAGTTAACAAGGTAAGTAAATATATTTATTTTTATCGTATCTCAGAACGGTCTTCACAATAATCTTTGTCGCGTGGTAGTATGCGTAGGGCGGGCGGGCTTAGGGAGGCCTCCCGTCAGTCCAATGTTGACAATTGATGGATATCTCTTGTCTTCCAAAGGCAGGATTAATGTCCTATCTCGAGCCGTGACGATTCTCAGAGGATTAGCCTCTTGTGCGAGTTCCAATGGATCGTTCGCAGAACAATCGCCGAACGTTGAGATGTTCTTTCAATAGCACGAGATAAATGTGTTTTTCCGTTCTTTATTGTTTACAGCGAAAGTGTGACGGAGTTAAATTTTTCATACATTTTTTTGTAAGAACACTTACTTACTCAGCTGTTTAGAAGCAGTTAATGTTATATGTATTTATATAGCGTTAAAATATATTTATATTATTAACTAGATACTTTTATTTATTCCGGACGGCAGTATATGCAACATGCACAAAATAATAAGCACAGAATACAACAAGTAAAACAAGACATAACGCATATCTCTTTTGGTATTTCTATAAATATTTTTCTATTTTTTTATTAAATTTTTTGTATAAAATTTATTTCTATTAGCTATTAGTTTGACATTATATATGTCACGAATGTATTGATAGCGGTATATTTGACAATCAAATTTGTCAATTGAAATGTTGCTATAAAAATAACAAAAAATAAGCAAAGGCGCACGTATAACTTATACCTAATAAGGCTTCTTCTTGACTTCCTTTAACTTTAACTTCAGTCTTAAAAATAAAATGTATGATTTTTATGTATATTTTAATTTAAATAGTACTTAGAAAGGCTTTTTAGCATTACGTCTTTAGACAATTTTCCTATCATTCAACCCTCTATTGAAGGCAGGAAATCTAGAATTAGATTGGTTCTACATATTAATATTATATACCGAATATATAAGTTTCCTAGTTGCTATAATAAGCCTATGACTCAATGGTAAAACGTTCTTTAAAGTATACTTACTACGAGACTGTATTATTGTTATAAGTATGGTGTCACCGTTTAAGTTCTTAATCCTTAGAATATTTACGAAACACGTCATAATTTCCATGTAATCCAATTACAAGGGATATTCTTCTCCCACAAGTTTACGGAACAGTCTTATTATTTACTATTTATATATTTATACAGAAATATTAAACTGATTGTAAATGATCAGCTCACCCATGAGCATTCGCGTCATCATATTGTGTGTTCCCCGCCTTCTAGGGAAAGGCATGCTCCTAGGCTTGTCCTATACTTATGTTGTGAAACGCCACGCTATCAAGCTAAATGTAATATAAAAAATAGTGTAATATTCCTAACCCGTTATACAAAGGTATTTTTATATTTCCAAACACTAGTTACGCGTTTTCCGTCCTTGTAGAGCGAGTGACATCAAATCCTATTCTAGTTCGGTACAAGTGTACTGACTACGAGCCAATATTATCGTTGACATCGCTTATTGCTATATACAAGTATGCCGGCATCTGGCCGGTCCGTACATTATTGACTCGTCCAATAAACGGACGGTACAACGCCTTTTGCCAGCTTCTGCTTGAGATACGTGGAAAGGGCTTTATTAAACTTTATTGGTTTTGTCATCATCAACATCGTTGAACATTATCAGCATCATGGTCATACTTTGTTGATAAAGTTTCTATCTGTTTACGTGTATACATAAATGAATAGATTACCTACTATGTAAGAATCGGCATATAGCAGTTATCTATTGTGAATAATAAGCAGACTGCTATCTTGATTATATAATTATATAAGCTTAAAGAAGAAAGGGTCCCGGGCACCTTCGCAGACTCTTCTGTAACCTACAGAAGTCGTAACTTAAAAATATCTAAGCTGTATCTCTTGGGAAAAACGAACGTCGGAAGAGAATTCCACTCCTTATCGGTTCTCGAAACGAGCGAATTGTGAACTAATTTGTACGGGACTCAACAAAACATTAAACACCAATTTAACATTAGGTAGGTAGGTAATTTAAACATTTTCAAAATTCATTTTATTTTACGTTCTATCAAAAAAAACTAAGACAAAAGCCGCTTTCACATCTAGCTAGCATCGACACAACCAGCATTCCGCCCTGTGATTAAATGAGCCGCCGGCCATCGCGATATTGCAGACAATCTTGAGAATACGGGGTGGGGTTGACCCTTACGATATATGTTTATAACTAGCGGAATGTTGTACTGGGAGTATGGTGCGCGTTGTTATTCGGTACATATGACCTAGACAAGCGAATATTACTATGATTGTAGACTGTAGTTCCAATTTGTTGTTGTAAAATATCTGAATATGCGGAAATATATTAAGGAGATACTGTGTGTTCATTCCAAAGGTCCGTTGAGGAACACCGTGTGCTGGTTAAAGTTGGTGGCACAGTTTTAAATGTAAGTCTGACTCGCCCGAAGATGAGGTGATAAGACGATTCCCACAGTGTCAGCAGTCAGACATTCTACCGCCTGAACAGTGATGTGAAAATGTCACTGTGCTCCGGTCTGAAGGGCACTGTAGCCAGCGTGATTACTGGGCTACTGAGTCTTAACATCTGATGACTCAAAGTGGGGAGCGTCGGTGTAGTGCACCCCTGCCCGGAGTTGGGCTTTATAGCAAAGTTCCGGGTAGCACTGCATTGGCTATGGGCTGGCGTTACTCTTACCAT
>DWAJ01002484.1:0-17397 GCA_018238005.1 Eurema mandarina
ATTGTAAAGAAAGCGAGAATTACACTTTCTCGATTTAAAAGAAATAATGTAAATCCGCCACTGCGTTTTTACATACAATCCCTTGTCACTCGGCAACTTATCATACACATTCGCTCGTTCTAAAAGGTAATTGAATAAAATATGTCTGTAAGAATATCACCCAAAATGAATGTGATTTGTTCGTTGTGCACAAATTTAAGTAACTTTAGTGATTGAAGTGTGTCATATGGTGTTATGTTTGGTAAATCGTGATCGATAAAACTGTAGTAACAGATGCGATCGAACATGCCAAAAATTTAAAACATTCGAATGACACACAAGGTGGACACACAATTATCAATGAATGAATCGTATCATTGACGTCGCCTCACCAAAACAATTCAAATCAAACGCTAATGTAAACTATGAATATTGTATGTGAAGTGCAAAAACTATAAAATGTAAAGGTAATTCACAAAACATGGCTCCACCAATAACATTATTGACTCGTAAAACACTTCCACGGAGTGAACGTACAAAACAATCAATATGGCGCCCTAGGCGTGGACAAACACAAACAGTTTCAAAGTCACTCCGCTGTGAAACATCACTAATGGTATATCGGCACATGCAAATCAAGAGATAATTACTAAATCGTGCTATCGTAGAGATGACTCGTAAACAAAACTATGGTGCTCGGTCGCATCGAGTCTACATGCTGTATGCAGTGACTTCTAGGATAATAATATGTGGCTATCTACCGAGTGAATAATTGGATAATTTAAAATATATGTAAGAAATGGGTACGTACGTCGGTGAGGTCGAGCGCCTCGCCGGTGGTCTCGTCGACGAGGTCGCCGTAGCTCACGCCGGCGATGGAGCACTTGTTGAACGTCATTATGTTCTGCGTCAGCGTGCCCGTCTTGTCGGAGAATATGTACTGTATCTGACCTGCAATTGCACGATCCTTTCGAGTGATTTTTTTTTAATATCAAGCGAATTGACCCTTTTAGTGTTATCGTTCTTGGCTTGATGAATAATCAGAATAAGCGGAATTTCTAGAATGAACAGAAGAAACAACGACAAAATAATAATCAATTCAAAATTATGCTTCATCAACAAGTATTAATTTTTTTATAATCAAAACAATTAATAAAGTAAAAAATTGTAGTGGATTTTAAAGATTTTTCAACTAATTATTTAGCACAAGCAGTAACACAATATAAAACGTGCCAACAGTCGCATGTCATCCTTTGCAGAAAACAGAATTTAATTATAAAATTATCTTTAATGGATTAGCATTATATTACTACTATTCATGATGATAAAAAGTTGGAATTTGTAATTTTCCACAAACAGTATCACGTGAAATGTATTAAAGAATTAAATATGAATATTTTCAAAAGTGTCTTTTTTACGTGTGCAACTATAGAGTTGCAGTTAGAATAGTCTAACTCTCGTCTATGTGAAGAACTAATGTTGAAAAATGTTATTTTTTATTGCAGAACTGCCTCATTCTGCCAACAGCATGATAAAATTGAATTTAGTCTTTCAAAATAATTCGGTTGATCTTTGTTTCATAACAATACGTTTGTAGTAGTATCAAGCGAGAACACAAAGCCTCTAAAGCAAAGCACTTATATACTATTTACCTAATTCTTCATTGAGCGTCGTAGTCCGCGCTTTGGCGGCCGTCCCAGTCTTCTCATAATACATCTTTTCATCCCAATTTATTAGAAAGCTCTGCGCGAATCTTATCACCTGCAAAGACAAATTTAAAAATCAGTATTTTTAGTGATACGAAAATATCTTTAGTTTACACATCAAAGTACTGTGAATCACCATTAGAATTTGATTTTTCGGCATTATTATTAGTTGATGGATGCTCATAGACATACATATATCCATATTCCTATATACATAAACTGCGCGACTTTATAATATAATAATTTTCGAGGTAACGTATAGCTGATGGCAAAATTAAATAATGTGACTTTCCAAACTTTGTTCAAAATCGCATCAAAAGTTTCTCCAACAATGTCACAAATTGTTAAAGCGTCGCATCTTTTAAATACTGCCTTATAAAATATTGACAACACAACACAACACTGTTTTTATTTAGCATTCAATACATTAGTTTTTTGCGCGAACATTCAAGGTTGAACCTGATTAAAAAGACGTTCTACATTTTAATGGCAATTTATATTACGTGTCAAGGCCACTCCACCTATCACGTTAAATTGTTGCTTTTTATTTACGTTTTCATTTGCTATCGCTATCGAGTCTGCGGAAGTAATTGACTCGAGGTATTTTTATTCTCATTTCTGATACAGAAATGTTCGTCAATCTTTTATGTGCACTATTATTATAAATACGAAAGTAAATCGATCTGTGAGTCTTTCTGAAACGCTTTCACGTGTTGACCACTAAACTTATACTGATGATATTTGTTACAGATTATAGCTTGCTGGAAGGCATAGAATAATATCCTTTATCGCAATCAATACAATATGTAATGCATTAATTAAGAAACAAATCTACATTAAAATAATAAAAAAAGTTCCGTTAGTATCCTCCCCAATCCGAGAACGGCTGTACCAATTATAATAATAAAATAAATCAAGAATATTAAAATTTGGATGAAACCGCGAGTCACAGCTAGTATTTTATATAATGCCTGTTTGCATAGCTAATAAGTAGAACGAGATAAAACGCGTTACGTATTTTATTAAAGGGATTTCCTTAATACGCTGTTGTGTCGTCATAAATCAACACATTTTATTGTATTTTACATAATCGCATTCTTACACTTATTTCTGTACACAATTTTAGCCGTTATTTAGTATTCATTAAAATTACGAAATTTTATGCAAGTCTGAAATCTTGCAAAGAATTAATCCAAAAAAGTTTAGCAAAGTAAATATTGCTTCAGATTGCAAAAAATATCTAAAATAACCTTTTCTGAATCTAACATTTTTAAGTATCATTAAGTAGGATGCAACCGAATGTTGCAGACGGTTGCCAATATTTTTTATTGATATTGAGTCTAACATTCATTAATTGCGTAATTCACTTTAACGGACGATTTATATGCACAAATAAAATCCTATTAGTTTATTTAAACAATAAATATTTTATATTCTGCAATTAAATAACTACAGACATTGTCTTCTTCTTAAACTTCTTTCTCCTTCGGCTTGTAAGCACTACTTAGTACTTTATATAGTGTTCGATATATGAATAAAAAACTATGTAATTGAAACATTCAACTTTAAGCATTATGCCGCATAATGCGTTCTATTGCTTCAATTGGAAAACGCTTATAAGTTAGTAAGTAGTGAGAGTAGTAAGTAGTAGCTATCAGGAGTAAGGTCAGTCACCTCGACGGACACGTAGAGCGAGATGGGCACGACGGTGTTCATGACGATGGCGTAGGAGAAGAACACGAGGATGGCGATGACGGCGGCGCCCGACGCGGGCTCGGCCGGCACCAGCGTGTCCCACGGCAGGTACACCTGGAAGTAGCGCCCCACCAGCCACTCCCAGATGCCGCACGCCACCGTGCAGAACACGCACATCGACAGCAGGAACAGCACTATCTGGTGGCCGGGCAGAGCAATCATCACTAGACTGATAGTTTTTAAACTATTCCACATGTTAATTCGGAATCAAATCTATCTGCATATAAAAATCAGCTAAATCCATTCATTCAGAATTTTTGCGTGGAAGAGTTCTATATGTTACTGGCAAAACGCGATTTCAGACCAAACTAGTTTTGCCTAGGCTAAATTAGTTGTTCCTATACGTGATAGGTCATAGGATGAACTAGTGCGAAAAAGTGTGCGTTAAATGCACATAAGAATCAACTAGCTTCGCCTAGGCAAATAATTAACACTTAATACATCTATAAAGAATGCTCATTATCTTTAGTTCAAGGAAAATTATTTTCTTACCACAATCTATTTTAAGTAATACCTATTTAATGTTTTATACAAATTTACCAACTACTGAATCACAACATCTATGACTCACACATTAGCCGACGCATTCGGGATCCCCTTATCTATATTCGTAAGCGCCGATAATGTATGAATAATCAAATTACAAATTTAAACAACGTTACCCCTCTATTGTAAATTATTAAAAGAAGGAACTATTTATGTTATCTGAATTATCTATATAAATATACCTGTATATCTGATGTTAAGTTCATTGGATTAGAGCAAATGAGTATCGATAATTCTCGCTACGTAATGCGCTCGCAATGTGCGATATATTTAAAATCAATAAGCAAAGAAGGCCATTGAGAAAGCCGTGACTCGAATGAGGCAGTTCGAGCCGCAAACACTACCACCATTCTGAGCACGTTCTACTAATAACTGTCGCCTGACAGGACTCGAACAAATTGACATTTAAATATAAGGCGGTAAATACAGTTAGATGTCGACGGCCGTAGGTAGATAATGGTAGAAATAGGGTATCATTATTACACAGCCAGACAAAAAACAATCTCTCAACTAACTAACAATCAATCTATCGTAACCATGGTACAAAGATCCCCAACGAATGGTTGTCGTTCCTAGCTAAGTTAAAAGAAGTTAAGAGGTAACTTTTATGATGAAAAAAATATTTGTACGTAGTAGTAACGCGCACTAGATAGTTTATTATCATTTCACCATTTACAGCGGCGGCAAATCGATAAGATTCAAGGCGATTGCGCTGCGGCATGAATGACCCATTCACGAATTGAAGTAAAGCCGGTTTTTTAAATGGCCAATGTGGTTAACGTAGTATATGAATATATATAACAATTTCTACGTCACGCTCCTTTAAAACAATGTTATTGTAAAAGTGATATATTAACAAAGTAATAATGGAGTCGATTGGGTTGTAGCCATTACACACAAGATGGGCAAAACAAAAATAAATTTCAACGTAAGGTGAAATGTACACTACTGGGCAATATAAGACAGACAGATATTTCAGAGATTGTTTTGAGAAATGAAAGCTATAGTTTTACAAGGAAATATAACATTAACCTTAACATAAAGCGGTATTGAATATCACACGCTGTATAAGTAACTAATAGTTATTAAAATACTCCCCTCTCGAGGAAAGGGAATTGATATTACTCCGCGCTACTCCGCGCACCCTTACGGGAGGCGGACTTGCGAGGACGCATGAAGCAGTCGTCCACATAAACTACTTACCCCTATAATAAGAAAATTAAGTAGCCTATCTATGCTGGTGCGCTTGAACTTGGTCTTGCCGGAGTTCTGCATGAGCTTGGTGTCCTTGCCCGCGAACACCACCACGCCGTAGCACCACGACGTGTTGCGCAGCACGCACCCGCGCAGCAGGATCTTGTCGTTGTCCAGCGAGAAGTGCTGCTCGCGCCAGCTCAGCGTACCTTTTACGTATACAGAGTTTATGAATAAATAAACGTATACACGTTTATTTATTCATAAACTCTTTATTATATGTAGTAACATAACACAGACATTCACAAAAGAGAAAAGTGGTGGAATACAAACTTCGTGTAAATGACGGCCTAATGGCGATAAGTAATTTCTACCAGGCAACGTATAGGATAAAATAGAATAGAAAGCCGAATTCGCGAATACAAGGAAAGATACGTAAGTTGTACAGTTTTAATAAGCACATGGAATTTATAGTAAAAAATTGCTAGTATTAGTACGATATACTATTTTAATATATTTATAGTAAGTGGCTAGTAAGGATCATGACGATACAAATGCTTATTGAAAATTGGTTAAATTATATAAATATAATTAGTAAGGATGTCGTTTTAAGGACTACTTCTAGTCTCATCACTGTACAACAAAGTACAAACGCATCTTAGTGCATTGTTAATAAAAAAAAAAATCATAATTTGTTCGCAAAATCCATAACATTGTTATTCATTAACTTTTACAACAAAATAATAACAGCTGAAGTTGTATTCTTACATTTTAAATTTTAATACACAGTATTCATACAACAATATTTTCGAATCAAATTTATCAATTTATCGTATCGCATTGTTGGATATATGTATCTGCTTATTTTTTGCCTCGATCGCATACTTATCTTCATTAACGTATCATTCATGTTATTTTTAGAACTTACACGATGTACAAGTACTATTCCTCACTACAAGCTTTTAATTGATTTGAAGTTATACCGTCATTCAGATTTACTTTCATGCATGAGCAACCACTAAAAGACTAAAGAAAAACAAAACGTCCCCTCAAATAAAATATTTGAAACAAAAGCAATGAAGAGTCCATCTAGAGAATGGAACGAAATGCTTTCCGTTTAAAATACCCCTCAAACTTAACTTTGTTATATTCACAGCGATTTGTATTCATAATAATTTACTGAAATTCCACTTCGTATATTTCGTATTACAAAACTCATCCATGAAACGTAGTGAATTTAAAACATGTTTATTTTTCTTCATCTATATTCTATAATAATAGAGTCATATCTAATGCCGTCAATTTTAAATTGAATCACATAGAACTGTGAAAACGACACATTATGGTACCTATAGGAAATTTCCCTTGTATTTTTACGACCATTTCCACGCCAATAGTCTTTAAACCATTATTTACATTACAAAATGCACGCTCGCTAGACTGCACATTGCAACATAATTACATCTAGGTATTCAATGTTGCCGGCAAAAACTCAACACAGCGCGTGAGAGTCGGTCTACTGCGACTATTATATAGGAGACAAGCAATCTTGTTACTTCTACAACACTTGCGGAAAATTCGTCAAACACTTCGACTGCTAAAATTATCACATACTTATGATATCTGCTACGTACCTACTTATATTTTAAGTGAATTTTGTAAGACCGTTTGGACATGTTTAATTACGACAATTATATTAATTTTAATTGTAAAAGTTGTTATTTAATAACTGCTTTTTATCTTTCCTTTAGACGTTTACAGACAAAAATACGTATAAAAAATAAATTATAAGAAAATAAAAAAAGTTAAAAAAAAATATGACTTTCAACGATTCAAGCATAAAGTTTTTCCAACGGTAGCTTGAAAGAAATGACTCATTAATAAGGCCGTCAATTACATATGAGAACAATGGAGCCTTATTAAAATAAAAACATAGTTGTCTCACCATCAAACTTATTAAGTAGATTGTTGGGCGTCTCGCAGACGATCTCGCCGTCGAAGGCGCCCAGTTGTGCATCATCCTGCCCCATCGCCGCAGTCTCCAGAAGGCACTGACGACATTTCAGATTTGTCTCCCTAATGACAACACACTTCGTATTATTCTCTTGGGAAAAAATAAACTAAAGAATATATATAGATCTACTAGCTGTGTCCCGCGGTTTTACCCGCGTAATTCCCGTTCCCGGGGCAATACCGGGAACGTTGGATCAAACTGCACATAGTGTGCAAATTTTATTATATTCGGTTAAGTGGTTTAGGAGACCATTGAGGACAAACATTGTGACACGAGATTTATTAAATTAAGAAAATTAAGATTTAAACGGGATATACATTTTTAAAAAGTTCTCCATGCGAGTCGCTTCGTAACAAATTCGTATTTGGCTATATGCATTACTAGCCGATGCCCGCGACTCCGTCCGCGTGGACTTTCATATAAGCTTTGACCCTCCCTTCCCCCCTTCTAACTCTTTTTTCCAGTTAAAAAGTAGCCTATATTTTATCCCAGGCTCTAGACCATCTGTGAAACATTGACCCTCCCTCCCCCTTAAGAAATTACATTACAATCGGTTCAGCGGTTTGGTTGTGAAAGCGTAAATTTATAAAAGGTTTCAACCCCTCGCGCAGTTTTGGGGGTTGATTAAAAAAGTAGCCTATGACCTTCCCCAGGCTTTAGACTATCTTTGTACCAAATCTCTAATCGGTTCAGTAGTTTTTGCGTGATAGAAAGACAGACAGACAGACTTACTTTCGTATTTATAATATTAGTATGGATAGTTAAGCTATTCTAATATTTAACAATATTATTCCGCTAGTTTTTTTTATATAAATTTGTGTGCATGTCGTGGACGCCTATAAGTGTGGCTGCGTTCTATTCCTTTGTATAAATAAACGTATTTTTATGGTAATTGTTGAACGAATGTACGCCATGTTGGCGTTCCTAAAATAAAATAAATAAATAAATAAATTATTCCGCTAGATTTATACCGACTCATGACAAAACCGTGGTCCATTTTATTCAATGCGTTTCATGAATGCTTTTTTTATACATAGACAGCCCTATTGAATATTTATATTTAAAGTTAAGTTTAGTCAAAACAAGAGGAAAATAGACGCATATTATCTTAAATATAATTTTCTTTGTAACAGAGAAAAAAAGGAAAAACGTACGACCTTGATATTATCTTAACGTATACTCCCTTGACCTGAAGTACATAAAAGTAAATTACCTACTTCAAATACCCTAACAAGAAATATTCTACACTCATCATTATAACATATATTCAATTAATTTAATAATTATACATGACAAACAAATAATGTTACACCTACTATATTCAAAAAGCTTAAAATTGTAAATGCAAAAATTATTTTATAATTAATGTTTTCACGTAACTACCTAAGCATCTAATCATTTAATTATTACAAGCCTTTGGTTAAAGATAGATAAGAAAAAACCTTTCTATAACCTCGATAAAGAATAAACTATGAATTTCAAAATATAATAATAATACCTATATATTTGTTAGCGGCTACAATGATAGTTGAAGATAACTACATTAACAATATGAACGATAAGCGATTGCAGAATAAGTTTTTCGCAAATGTCAGGATCTACCGTTCGCAAATAAATCCACACATAAACAAAACGTGAAAGTACATATAACAAGATCGAGGCCCGTTGAAGATATTCCGAAGTAATGTACTATTTTACTGGACTATTTATAAGTTCCCTTTGCGCTATACACAAAGGCTTTCATTACCCTCCTGTATGTGTAAAGAATCTCATCCGGGCGCTACCGAAGCACGTGCATTGTAAAGGATATCCTATCAACTAATAAAAGCAACTAACAACAAGGGACAAATATCTTTTAAGAGGTCGTTTGAAAGAAAGGTTTGTTAATAAATCTATACTAGAGACTCTCAATGCATTACGTAATCTTTAGCCGATAAAATAATATGTAATAAGAAGTTATTAAAGAAACTATGCACAACAAAGTAACAACAGAATAATTATAGCATCATCTTGCCGACTATATTTTTTTCTTTATTATTGGATAATCTGTAGTTTCGTAGTTTGTCGTGATAAGTTCAATTCGAGGGTTCAATTCAAATTTAAAATTATTCTATTTAGTAAATTCTAGAAATTAAAGTCGTTCGCAACGTTATAAGTCTTAAAATTGAACCTATTTTAGTGATTGTAGTTAAAAATGAGAGGGGCTATTCAATATTATTATCATAAAATTCAAGCGTAAACGAAAGTTGGTTGCTTAGCAACGTAATGTTTTGACCACGTCACAAACAACGAACACCCTTAAGACAAGAGTAGGTACTCACCCATCGAGCTCAGCGGTCTCTATGTAGCAGAGGCCGTTGGGCTCCGAGCTGCTGAGCAGGAGGATGTCAGCGGCGACGAACTGGTCGTTCTCCAGCCGGATGACGTCTCCCACCTGAACAGACGCCCACTTCTCCTCCACGAGCTTCCCATTTCTGAGGGTTTTCGCCCGTCTGTGGTTCACTTGCGAATCGTTTTGGTGACGTTGCTGCAACAAGATGGTTTATTTAGTATCCCATTTTGCGAGGACAACAATATTTTTTTCCTTTTTGAAATAGCTTATATAGTTTACATAGGATAGTTACATAGATAGGACAACGAGATAAGATCATGTGATCTATAATAAGTATTAGTGGATTCTTAAGAATGAATGTAGGGATATCTTTCAGACAGCTCCTCTAAATGATATTCTCTTAATACGCAGCAACAAATGTACTTTATTACATAATAGAGAATAAGAAAAATATTACAATCTTTATGGTATCGTTAATCAAGATAGATATTATCTCTAATTATAATTACGTGAGCAAAAGAAAATCCTTAAGTTACGCGTCATCAGTTACTAGGTCCATTAAAGTTGTTTGTGGTCTGAGCATTTTAAAGCGAGTACGACTTCCTTACCGATGTTATTACATCGAATATCATTGTATACAAACTATAGAGCGCTTGTAAACAAATTAATGCGAAACGTGACTACCGAGTTATTCGACGCGACCAGCGTCACACTCTATTTTCATATCGAGAAATACTTGACGATTGATTTTTCAACTTTGATATTTTATTATAATTGTTTGAAACCTTCCTAATGCGATTCATTTGTTTTCATTGAACTACTTAATTGAACTTTACCTTATTTATTTAGAAATTAATACGAAACCTATGCGATATATTTTGCTGTTATATTATTGATAAATCATAATAAATAATGATTGGCAAGAAGACTTATAATCGGATTTAAGTTTGGATAAGATGTTACACAGATAAAATAAACATACATAGATTGATTTTTATAACATTTAGAAAACAAGTTTTATGCTAACAATAATTTTTTCTAAAAATGATAATACAAACAAGAATGACGATATATGACCAAGGTACATATTACTTGTAATTTTCTATACTTATAGAAATACATACTAAACTAATACACACGTGAATACTACGTTTAAATTGAACAAACTCAATAGGAAGCATTGTTTAAACAACCATTGTGTAATGCGCATTGTATAAACTAACGAAAAGCTTATTCGGTCAAACATATTTCCAATAGGTAACATGATTATAATATAAATTGTATATACAACGATACAGATTACTTTGAATTATGACTGCGACTACTGAGAAATTCAATTCGATTTTATGTTATTGAATAACATCCGTAATAAGTCAAGACTAGCGTGAATTAAATTTAAACCTTTAATATGAGTAATTAATATTCCATCAAAAATACTTAAGAGTTTATTTATTATGGTATACCTACCTACATATTAAAAGAGACATGGAATAAGTCCTAGGCGCGTATTTTACTGCATACATTGTCTTAAGCCGTGTTTAAGTAAAATTTCTTGCAACTGCAGAATAAAAGACTCATGAAACAAGAAAAAAAACTTATGCCGGACTTAAACATGAAAACATTATTTCAAAAGCAAAGTGAATTGACACATTTAAGCACAAAGACGGTTTCCATGCGAGCAAGGTCGCAAAACAATGAGTTCATTTTGTTTATTAATTCATAATAATGACCGTCTTATTCATATCTGGGTTTCGTTAATATCAGCTATTAGACTTTTAATAAGCACTATTAAGTTTTCAACATACGAAGTTTCCAAAAGTTTAACGCACCCACCACCTACAATTGATTACCGTTTTACGCATCAAATATTGAAAAAGCCCCATCACTTTCATGACAGTTAGTAAAATTAAATTAAAGATATTGTGGCATATTTAATTCGAGTTGAGGCATGCGTAATAATTACTCATCAGTACAGACCATAAATGAACTTGAGTTTTCTATAAGTTTCTTAAAATTGCTATCACAAGTTTGCTGCAACGTTATCCTTTTACGCTCTTTACATAGTCAGGTTAATTATAATGATAATATTACTTACAAAGTCGTCGTAGGCGTCCTTCACTGCTGTCAGCGCAAGCACACCAATGAGGGGTATGGCTGTGGTGATGGGCGTGAGTGAAGAGATCGCGGGGATCAGTTGCAGCACCAGCAAACATAGGAAATAGAAGTTCGCCAACCGCTGAAACTGCTCCAGCAAGTTGAGGGGCAGGAACGTTATTATCGAGTACTTCGACGTCTTGATGTAATTGTTCTGGAACAAAGCTTGCCGTGGGAAAAAACGTCAAGGCGAAAGAACAACACGTACTGTGTTGTAAGAATGCTAAGTGGGTAATGATTGCACAATTTCTATGAAATACTACTATTTGCGTTTACGACAAAATTTTATTGTTTTAAGCTGAAGGCCCGAAGAGCTTAAAATGTTTTCATAACTAACAGGCCTTCTTAACTTTTTAAATGAATAAACCATCGTTATAACTTTAAGAAATGTGGCTGGTATGACATGCAAACTATGGAAGTTTTCAAATCACTGAAGTATCGCCATATATGTGTTGTGGTGTTTGTAAAAGCTGCACTTAAAGTCACTGCGACCCCTCTGTGTAGAGTTTTCTGTTTAGGTAGGTAGGTACCTACGTATTATGCTTTTGTGGCTCAAAGCCGAACTTCAAAAAACCAACGATACGACAACGCAAATAGCAACTTCATAAATGAAGCGAATTGAACCATTGCCACTTTCACGCGCGGTTTCATTAAGAAATAGTACTGAATAGAATAGAATTGTCTATGTTTGATGAAGTTTAGGTATATTTAAGTGGTAATTTTAATATGTATGCAATAAAACATATAAACTTACGGCATAGCGGAACTGCGCGTTGTACTCTCGGTTATTCGCTTTAATTCTTCGTTCATTGTCTGTAACAAAAGACATTGAGATTTAATTTCATAAATACAAAAATCTAAAAGCCCTAGTGTGTGTGTACTAACACTATTAATTATAATAAAAATCTTAATCGCAATCGGTTAATCATACAAGTGTTTTTTTATTATTTCACGAAACAATGGAGCTTCGTTAAGAAAAGATTTTAGGTCTTTGAAAATATGTAGATAATTGATAAATTATTTCTCTATCCTGCGGCACAAGTAGTTATTATTTTTTTAAATGGAAGTAGCCTCGCATTACCTCTAGTGTTTTATGATACGCAAAACGATAACAAAAATGTATATAGTTTCAATAGTTTAAAAAGCTATTCTATTGAAAACAGTCGATTTAAACCAACAAAGTATTACTTCTATCATGGGCCATAAAATGTAGTTGATCGATAACACTAGAATGTTATAACGTGTCGTAAACCTGGTTCGGCAAATTTCAATACAGGCATTCGATACTTTACCCCGGCTCTGCTAGTTTTGTGGCTTCCCTACAATAACATAGTGCATTATGCTTTATGACCTACTGTTATAGGTTAACTATACCGTTATAGGTTCGATGCGATCGCTTATATCTTGGTCTACTGAATGGGCTTTTATTTTTATATTCCCTATGGATAAGTACCTACTTAGATAGAGTAAACTATCCTTTGTTTATGACACAGGTTTTAGGTGACATTTTTACCTTAATAGGTTCTATTAACAAAACAGAAAAATTCTTAAACGAAAGCAATAAAAAGTATTTCAGCAAATATTTAAAAACCTAAGATGTATATTTTGGCACGCTTATTAAAAATGTATATTTCAATAGCAAAACCATTTGTCTGGCAATGTTAGTTTGTATTCAAAAATATTATAGTCTAGGCACGTTTAGAAACTACAATGGACGAAAAATAGCCGCCAAACGACATCCGTCACGATAAAGTACGTACTATTATTTTACGAGCGGTTATTTTTATTCAAGAAAAACTATATTCGCGAAACGTTGAGGAAACATTTTACGTTCTATATACTAGTTATATATTTTGGATAATTAGACTTATTTTAATCACAGGATTAATTAATTATTCGAGACGAGGTCGTCATTATTTTGTATAGGACCTTACGTGGTTAATTTACACGTATGCTTACGAACTCACATATATTATACAGATATCAAATCCTAAGCCCAATGCGACTTAGCGGAAAATTTCAATAACCGCTCTTATGAGAGGATTAATATTTTATGAATCATGATTCATAAAAATATGAAAACCTTCTTTCAACAGAAATATATCTTTATTCGAAGAAACGTTAGTCACCGAACAAAGTATTAACGAATTTCTTCAAACATTTAAGTTATTATCAAGTTGAAACTCTTTGTTTTACATACAATCTTTTAGTTGAACGCAATGTGGGAAGAAATATGATAATATGCTTATTTTCCAATTTCCTCAATGTAAAACGAATGTCTCATTTGTTCATTTAATCTCTTCCAGTTAAAGCTCGCTTCGTTCTCACAATATCATTTTACCCTCTCGACTTATACATTAGCATAACGTACATTGATATTGAGGTAAACCTTAGTAACTGTGCTGATTCAAAATCATCCACATTTCCAAATTGCAACTGTTCTACGTGGTAACTCTAGGTAAATACAAAATCAGATACCTAGAGACAGATGAGGGAGAGGAGGCGCCTGGGTGTCGGCGATCGATCTTTACATTTATTTACAGTTAATAGCACTTTCAGGGACGTCACACCCCATGTACACCCTCGTTTACTCACAATACGGCTGTCATAAATGCGCCCTAAGGTCACACGAATTAACGTTTTATTTTCATTGACACTCTTGTATATACCTCTAGAAAGTTATGCTAATCTTAGGAACAATTCCAAAAACTTCCATCAGGAAGTTGAATACGACTACTTATTTTACGTTACGTTATTTTGAAGCATAGTATACGTCGCCATAGGATGTAGTTAAAAACATTAATTTAATGTAGTCATCAGGGTCAGTGATGAAACTATGTCAGTGCCAAAAAAAGATGTCCTTGTGCAAAACAGAACACAATGTCTAACATGTTCCTACATACACATGTGTCTGATGTCATTACATACAAATGTTAAGTGTCAGACATATAAATTTTGTTAGAGGAACTTCAAGAGCCACTTGATACTTCCATATTTAGTTTTACGCACTACTTCCATAGCAACTGAAGACTATATATTCTCATATTATTTATTTCGACATTAAACAAAAGGGGAGACTTTTGTCTAATGTTGATATAAATAATATGACAAAGACTTTCCTTATTAATTTAACGAATCGAAAAGAAAAGTTATAATAAACGGGCTATCGTTATTACGTGATATAATTTTCAATAATTGTAGTTACGTCATAGCATTTAAATATAAGCAGATTTATAATCCAATACACTTATATCATCCAAATATGGTTCGATATAATCCTGCATCATACGTCTGCATAATATAATTTATTGAATAAGGTGCGCCTATCCTGCGTCTTATTTAGATGATTTGAACGAATACAACAATTATTATATGATACTTTTTAAATTTTGGCATTTTTTTGAAATATAATTTGCAATAAGTGTATATTCGGATAAGTAATAACTGATTATGTTTATTATATATGTTTAGTATTTGTATATTTCTTCAGGGAGGATTGTCATTATTGCCATTATTGTCTATACGTATAACGTTTGTTTTTTAATACTTTTTAGGTACTTGAATCTATTTTTAACGCAATTGATTTTTTTCCGTTAATTTCTATACGTGATTGATAATTGATACATTGTGTGTGTGTGTGTGTATCGTGCCACTGCGCATTGGAAAAATTCTATTGTATTATCAGATAATTGTAGTACTTAAAACATTTGTATGACATGGAATTATCACCTGCGTATATACTCATAACCAGGTACGTTAAACGTTATATTAATAAGGGTAAGGGACTCCTCAGCACTCATTAATAAATGTATTATGATAACTTATTATATCCTAAAATAAATTTTAAATCCCGATAGGTAGATTCAGATATTAGCGCTTTTAAATTAACAAACAAAAGTTAATTTTATATATGAGAATAGATTTAAAATTAGCGGGTGTCACGAACTGTCTTGTAGTCATGAATAAAGACAAGAACAACGTGAATGAAAGATTAAATCGATATCGTGTTATCTGCGATGGACTGAAATGTTTTGACACAGATTTCAAACCCAGTTTGATATTTTACACATTTTATTAGGTTTAAAATTCTAATATTTTATTTAAACTAGCAACTCGAGCCAACATCAGCTTCGAACGGATATATTATACTAGCTAGTGCTCGCGACTTCGTCCCCGTCGGTTTCTATTTCTATAATTATGTTATAGTGAGTCAATCTTAGAAGATAGACATATACTGTCGCAGACTTTTTTTGGATCATTTAAAGAGGAAAAATTGTTTCATACATAAAATTTTGGTATCTAGAAACGTTTTCGCAGCGCACGCAACGGAAGCCCTCAAAGATGAATAATTTTCTCCATCTTTTCCACATTTTCCATTTTTTCTATCGTCCTATTAGTCGCAGCCTAAAGCCTTCCTCGATCAATGGTCTATTCAATAAAAAAATAATTTTTAAATTCCAACCAGGAGTTCCTGTGATAAGCGCGTTTACACAAACAAACTCTTCAGCTTTATAATATTATGAGTAGAATATGAATGTTTTTAAGTTTATGTGTGTATAGTGATCAATACATATACTTGAAAATATTTTTCATGTACTTCTTTAAAAATATCGCATCTAAATCGTCGAAAGTTGCGCCGTTTTAAAGTTCTAAGGGTACATAAGGACAGACAGACATCGGGAATCGAGTTTGATTTATGCTATATAGTGATTATTTTAAGTAGAAAGTGAATTTTTCACTCGATAAATGTACTGCTAATTTTTATAGCATCAAAATAATGTTATTGTGTAATCACCAACAAAAATAGGAAAATACACAGGTTTATATAAATCCTAAATCAATCGCGTTTGCGTTAAAACATAACGATGGAAAACCTAGATTTGTACTTATAATAGTTATCCATGAATTCAACTAAATACGTGGGCGAAAGGTTAGGAGTTCACTGAGTATTCGTCAAGTTATAAATGAATATTAAGGCGTGAGGTAATATCTATTACGAGTTGATGTCCCATTTCATAATTGTACGTTTAGTGCATAATTATATTAATTTTCCTTGTTATTACTGTCGATTAACTACTGCAGGTACTTTATTCCTTTGTATCGTTCCGCTTACTTGAAATGCGTGTCATTAATTAAGACAGCAAATCGAAGTCAGCAAATCCATATTATCATTAGGATTAGCAAAATATACAGATAAAATCAATAGAATGTAAGTGGGGTCATATGCGAAGCGCGAAGGCGCCGCCGCCCCGGCCGTTGACCGTGCGGGGGCGCGACGCCTCCGACCTTGGCAATTGTGTAATACCAATCTTTCAGTAAAATACAACAATCACAGCTGAATCATACACCGGCCCGGCCATCGCTAAAACCCAAAACAAACTCGACCCGCAGCGTTTCGTCCAACCTGGTTACACAATTGCTCAATGTCATACTTGGCGGTATTTTCGTGCATCGAGCGATCGTACACAATGACGCAGGGCACCATCGATGCCGATCACAATACATCAACACGCACGCTATTATGGCCGAGTGTTTTGAATGCGCAGCGGTCGGTTCGGTGGTGAGTTAGCGAAATACAGACCGCATGAGACGAACGTGCGGAATCTGTGGTTATGCCTGGTGCGACGGCGCGGCGCAGTGGGCTGGTCTCGGCGGACCAGCTTGCCCAGCAGCTCGAGGAGGGAGAGGCGCAGCGGGCGCGGCGGCAGGCGGGCTTC
>DWAJ01002485.1:0-17394 GCA_018238005.1 Eurema mandarina
GCCACCCCGCGCCGCCCCGCCCGCCCCCGGCCCGCACAGAAGCGCGGCAAATATGCAAATACTCCAGATAAAACAGTGAGGCTGTTGTCCGCAGCTGCCGGCGTTATATCTTAATTGTACTGTGCGCAGTTTTTGAGTACATTTAAAGAATATTGATGTCGGTGATAAGACTGGGGTCTGGGGCTAATTACACTTTTGAGTGTAATAATAATGTTTTGTCAAATAAACCATGTTATGTTTCCGTTATGAAGTGTTACACTGTATGAGGAGGGTACTTGAGGCGAATGCACATATGTTCAGCAGAACGACGTAGAGAGAGCCGGTCGATGCTGCGACCACACAGAGATGATTACTGGCTGGTTCCCAGCGGCCAGCCCCGGCCCTGGCCGCACTGCACGTAATGCGCCGGCCTTTCATACTTCGCTCGTTTCCGTCAGCTGCAGTGCGTTAAAACCCCATTTGTGTTGATGGGACCCGCCGGGCTCAGCGGCTCCGGGGCTCATTACGCGGCCGCATTAGCGCGTAATGCGGTTTTTCTCGGACGCGGACGCTCCTTGTCGACCTGCGTACCTAATAGTTGAATGCCGGGCCCGGAGATACGTGCTTTGGATATGTTCGCCAACTTCATTTATTTGGAAGAGCTAGGGCTGTCGATATTGGGTTAAAAAAAATAAAATTATATGAAATTTATGGCTTGCTAAGATTTTCAATTATATATCTATATATACGACTTACGGTTATCATTACTTTTTCACTGCTGTTGTAATAGTAATTCACCACTTATTAATTATAATTAAATCAACAATAATACTTGTTACAATACTCGCTACAGTTCGTACAATTAACTTTATTATTTATCTTAAATTGAAATTATTTAATGAAATAAAGATTTACAAACTGTTGAAATAAAAAGTAAGAGCAGCAAGTAGCGGCCCTGCGGGTCGACAGGCGGCAGGCCGTCGAGCAGGCGGGCGCCTCCGCGCGCGATAACGCACGCTATCGTGCGAGAATGCCGTCCCGGCCCTCTCCTAATACAGAGATAAGGGAAAAAGCTGGTACTGTACCCTCTGCGCTGCCCGCCTGTCGTACCGGCCACACCACACACTACACTACACCGTGCCCGCCTCACGCAACATGCTGCCCAATATAGCCACATAACTCGCCATGACACCAGTATAGCACAAAGTAGTAGCAGTACCAAGCTAGAGCCTCCAGCGGGCGGTCACGCGCCTTATTGTTGTTTGTTGTGACAAGACGGTCGTGATCAGCATTCAGCAGTGAGCCGTGTCGCCGCCGCAGCCGACGCGACATCGTCCACGGTTACAGAATTTACCTGCTCTATCTTCGTAATCACGATGTCAGATATAAACTAGCGAGCCACTTATAAAGATTTGAGAATAATGTTTTTTTTGTATACACTGGCGAATTATACAATAACGATGACTTAAAAGTAAAGTTATTGGTATTATACTTATCGAAAAATTATACACCTTAATTTTGAGTATACCAAATACATAATTCAAGCAGACTGTCAAACCGATCAAGAGAAAGGAACTGGCGATGCCAATTAAATTTCAATTAACACACACACACACACACACACACACACACGCACCGTAGCGATCGATTGACTCGAATTAATTACTGTACATAATTCAATAACTGTATTTTAATAACCATGCGAGGTTATCTGCTCAGAGCAAAATGTATATGGTCGTGATACACGACACGGCCACTGCGCGTCATGTGGTCATCGATGTAACATAACATAACATAACATAACACAGATGTATGTATAATTCGGGATACTCAATTCATTAAATTATCTTCAATTCGAAATTACTTTCGTTTTATGTACCTAGTACCAACGACCCAGCCCTAGAAATATTAAAACCAACCAAAACTTCTGACATCAAATGTTGGTGCAATGTTGGTAAAAGACTATATTTATTATGTATTGTTATTTAAATATTAAGTTGGGAGAGTTAATCAATTTTGCGTTTTTATAATATGGCTTTTAAATAAACACTGATTATGTGTATTATTGTCAATGAAAAATATCAATAGAATTAGCATATTCATAATAGCCGTGCTGGTTAACAAAAACAACCTCAGCGTAATGCCCCGAACTCGACTATTTCAATGTAAGATATTCATTAATTATAATTATAATTAGTTATTGTGGACGTAAACATTAATAACGTCACTCCCCTGTTTACGCAACTCGCGCTGCTGAGAAACCTGTCAATATTTTTTACCTATTAGGATTTAATAGAATCAACGCAATAATACAACTATTGGGGTTTTCTACTATCTACATATCGATAAATAAGCTAACGGAAAATATAATAGGCTAACGAAAATAAAATAAGGAACACATGTGTTTGATTAATTTAATAAGTAATAGCCATTTCAATTGTACTCAGATGCGTGTCTTTGTGGTTGCTTCGTACTTTGTAGGTACCATGAAGTAAATATGTTTCTGAGTTGCTCTATGCGTTGTATTACATAATGGGAGGACGAGAGAAAGGTCTCCAAAGTCACCTGAAAGGACCCTCGTCCCTCGAGCTACGCGCGCCGAGGGCAGGGCGCCGGCGGGGGTGCGGGGCGGCGGAGGGCGCTCGCCGCAATGCTTTGCATTTCAAAAGTGCCAGACTCGTACATTTTGTATTCAGAGCGATCGCTCACCGCACACCGACATATTTAAAGCCACGCTTATTTTAAATTTCATAGTTAAGCACCTGGCTCCTAGCTATAACCTAAAAATGTTATTATTATGACCTCAAAGTCGGTTAAAAATATGGCTCATAACATATTAATATGGCTAGCAGTAAGTAGTACTTAATGATCGTCTTAAGTGACGACAGGCTTCTCTAACAGACTTATCTACACACAATTGGTTGTCAGTAAGAAGTATGTACATGTTATAATTCTCACAACATCGCTGTAGATACCGGCTACCGCGCAGTATGAGAGCTCTCTGTGAGGATGATTGCGTCTCACTTGAGAAAAAGTCGATTCGGAGTTTTTGCTTTAAAAAGGGAAAAGTTAATTATCATCGTTGCTTTTACAGTCGACAGTCGGTAGTCGGCCTCGGAGCAATTTCCATCGCATACGTTCCACCAATTTCCAATAGATATGGCCATTCGGGAACTGTGCTGACTCGCAAGCGAAATTGAGTTTTATCCCCACAGTATTAGGCTGAATCTCAAATGGCGTCTGTACATCCTGTGTCGAGTGTAGTGCTATCAATTTTTTACATCCAATTATAGGAGCCCTGCGAAGCGTTTGGAAGTTGAAAAAAATAATCGCAGAGTCGTCAATATCAAATAGTATATTTATACTGTCATGAATTTTAGTCAACCGTAGGGGCCGGTGTCCCTCTATATTTTGTTTATAAATCAAATGTAAACAGTTGAAGTATAATTGATTTAACAAATCTAAATAGAATAAAGAATATATTCAGCGAAATACGAATAATGCGTTTTTACCTACGTATTTCAATTCAACAATACAGATCTCTATTAAATTAATTTATTTCTAATGTAACTTTTGATGTTAAAAAAAATTGATATCGGTAAAAATGATTTGTTTCGTTTTGAACAAACCCTAAAAATCTTACGTTTAATTGATGTAATTTTAATTTTAATTACATTTTAAGTATGTACATAACACGTATATAGGTATATAAAAGGTGTTATAAATAGATGATGCTATAGCAACATAGTGTGTCCTTTAGACGTGTGAGCGGATCCCTTCAGTGACCCCATTACGGCGCCGGTGGCTTTCAAAGCCGGCCGCTACGGCGCAGCCAGCCCATACTCTATTCTGTTTGTATGTGTTCCTGTTATTTGCACATATATACAGTATATTTCGAGAATATCACCAAATATCGCAGCACTTTGAACTTTTTACAAAACCTTCTGTTTTCTGTAACCGTAGAGGTCTATATTTAACTTTTAAGATACATATATATGTATTTTATATGATGACTTCGAACCACGATTAACATTCATAATAATACCACTATACGTATACTCTTCAGAAATATCATTTTTAAGAATTGTATGTATAAAATGGTAAACAAATACATGTGCTTGTTGATGCTCCTACAACAGGATCAGCCAACGTTGACACCGATGTGATACAGTTTTTGTAGTATCAGCATAAAGAGTTGGCCACACTTGTACAGAGAAGGGTACAAGTACCGCCCGCCGCCCGCACCCGTCCGCTCGGCACAAAAACTGACTTCCTGCCCGCTCCTGCCCGCATTCATCGCAACCCACATCCTTATCGATAGCCCCACGGCTCACTCTACATTCTTGTCTCTAGCACACATAGCACACACCCACACAGACTAGAACAACTAGACTTTCTTGACTGCTTATTCTGAGACATAATGTTTATTCCTATGTAGGTATTTCATAATATACGTCGCTAATGTTTTTATAGATGGATGGTGTATCTTACTGACAGAAAAAGTAAGGAATGCTTTTGAATTATATATAGTTGCTTTAACTGTGTAAAGAGTATTTACAGACGAAAAAAAGATCGATTCCCCTGTAATATTGTTATATGCACTTTAAACTAGTCTTGGAGGTTAAATTATATAAATTTTATTAACTTAATCGTGTTAATCCATCGCATTTCCTTCTCCATATCAGCTGTGGCTTGGTGTCGCCAAGGGCTGACCCTAGCGCGGCCGGATGCCTGCGGTCGTCGGTCGTCGGTCGTCGGTCGTCGGAGCGTCTTATCAAACTGTAAGTATGTACATTTGGTCGCCGCCCAAACTCGTAAACAACTGCTCACTAAGCTTTAGCCATGTATTTCAAGGTTTATTGCAACGTGTTTATAATTAATATTATCTTCTTATAGAGCTTACTATGTAATTTATTAACCATCTGCTTTAAATATAGGTTACTATATATTATGTATTAATAATTACTCAGCGTAGACTGTGTTTTTGTATATGTGTAGTTTAATATAAAAAATGCAGTCAGTAATCAGTATGGAGTGTGTTCCGGTGCTGCGTTGTGGAGCGGTGACGCGACTCGTCACTTCAACATCGGTGTCATCTGATGACATCTTAGGAATGTCACAAGCGAGCTGTTTTTACGCCTTGTACCTACACCACTATATGCTCTTGTAACTCCATAGTTATGTGTTATTCAATATAATTATTTTAATAAAAAAAATAGTAAAAATTCTATAGTGTTTAAACCTTTCATATATTATCTTTAATTAAAATTATTAACTACAGCACAGTACAGTAGCAAAAAATACTTACACGCCACACCACCGACAGTGACTTGGCAACGTGATACATTTAAACTTCATAATGATGCTTGACGATTAACGATAGTATTTCCCTAATGACAAACACAGTGTCGTCAGAGAGCGGGGCCGGGATGTGACGCGCGGGCGGCGCGCCGCAGCACGGTACCGTGAGATATATACGAACGTGCTCTCATTTAATTAATGGTGTTTGTACTCACCAGTCACCAGTCACCATTCGCCGGTCCCGCCGCGTGTAATGCTACCGAAAGCGACACAAACTAATAAATAATTCCATTTCGCGCGATCCTCTTATTTCTCGTTTCCAGCAGCTCGGGTATTTATAATGATGTAAGATTCCGTGAAACACGTAAGCTCATAAGCGGTCACTTGCGAGCCTGTTATTTTTATCTCAGCTGCAAATGTCTAGTCGTTACATGTTCTTATCTTTTGAACCCACATTGTGTTTCGGAGGCGAGTTATTTGCTGTACTTTAACATTTATGGTTCGAAACCTAAGCTTACATGCTGTTAGATAAAAAGTAGAACAGGTTTTCTATTTACTTATATTTACAGTTAATACCTCTTAGCGTGAGCTGAAGAAAGTATGTCATAAGCAAATGTATATTACTATTGAAAAAGCAAAACAGCGCTCGCGTGTATCAAACAGCGCAACAAATGAGCGACGTGTCGCCGCGCATTTCATCACACTTCAGCGGTTATCAGATCGAGTCATTTAAAGAAATCCAATGATAACATACATAATACTTTATCAAGTCTACTTTCACGACATTTTTAAGTACAAGCCCGGTTGTCCCGTAGTTTTAACAGGGCACGCTACCAATAATTTAAGTGAATATTAAACTATTAGTCACTAATGATGTGGACTTTTATTGGTAAAATCCGTATTTTAAATTGGTTCAGATTATCCTCATTCAACGTCACAGTCTAATAAACTTTACCTCTATCTGTTTTCACTCTTCATAGATAATTGAGGAGTACCTAACCGGTTTTGGCAAAATTAGGTCACACGGAATTGTGACTTCACATTTTTAGAATTTAATTTGACCTTTTCAATACTTATCTATTTGTTTTTCTGCAGTTCCCGCCTTATCCTCTCTTTCCTTAGTGTATTAATATGACTTATAGCTATATCTACTGCGTATAAATTAATTTAATCCCATTAGCGCGACGAGCAGGCAGTACGTACTATGTAGTAATATCGAGACGGTGCGATCCGAGCGCTCGAGTATGCAATAACAATCTGATATTTAATAAAGTTGTTTGTAGAAAGCGAAGTTAACGTAAATATGGATAATATGTCTTGAACGTCAATATTGTGCTCATTTATCATAACTGGATATTACATCGCAGTGGGTTCGAGTATTACGAGATTACGAGAGAATGGCAAACAATTTTGGTAATCCCAGCTTATATATTTAAAGCGTGAATGTTTGAGTATCACGTATGTACACGTATGTACATGTAGTTCAGTGAGTTATAATGGATTAACACAAAGCATACTTTTTATTCCGCTATTGCCATGGGAACGGAAACTAAATGATATAGAGATAGTGCAATACAAAACTATGTCCATATATTGTATGCTTGCCTCGCTCCGTGGCTGTACTTGCCGACACGTGAATACCGAAAGCCAGTTATGATCAATTCAAATTATTTAATCCAATCCTTATTGTAGGTAATTATATTAAGTGCATTTTCATTTTAGTTTACTGAGCGCATTGTTTATATTTTTATTTTAAAGAAAGTTGTTGAAAAACATTGGCGTCGCCATATTTTGAATGTTGTAACGTGTTTTGTTAAGAGTGACAATATTTATAAACTAATCACGTAGTCGTAGTACACGAAGGCACGACGACAGTGCGTGTGTTTTTTATTTGATAATAAAAATTATTATGTTCATTTTTTTTATTATAATAAATGAAGACTTTATAACAATGTAGGTGTGTGGTTGCCATTTTACACGAGGTGTAGTAGATAAATATATTAAAACAAAACTGTAAGGCAGGAATTAATAATTATGTCTGTTACATTTTTATAAATATAGCGGATAGCCCGCTATGTCAATCGCTGATAGTCAAGTCAAAACTTTTTCTTAATATATTTTTTGTGTTATTTCTCAACAACATATTTCCATACAAGTTAGCAGTTTTAAATGAGACTGATTATAGTTAACAGTATGCTAATGTTCCGCCAATAAACGATTGAGGAAACATTAAGTAAATTAAGATTTAATCGCCGTGAATTTCCCACAAAACTGTCGCGCTACGTTTCCGCGAACGAATCGGCTCAGGGCTAGCGCCGCCGCCGACCACCGATTACCATTCATTTTATATATTATTTTATTAGTGTGAGAAGTCGCGTCATGCGATTACGCACGTCTTTAAATTCGTCGCTCTCACAACACACTCCACATTAAAACACATAATTAGCCATTCGCAAACACAAATATAACTACAGCTATATCGCTACAGCGACCTCCGAGGATATTTCCACGTTTTACCGGCAACTACAATTTCACGTATAACGGGAAATACAACTGAACCAGTTCACGACCAAAATAATTGGCGTCCAAATTAAACAGTACCCACAGCGACCGTGTAATCACAAGATCATTAACATTTGAAATATATCTGCTCGTAGCTGCGTTATTGGGGTATTAAATCAAAAGAAACAATTATTATCTAAACTGGGTAATGATATATGGGAAGTTCTAACAGCTACAGGCATGTTGTGTTATCTTCATACTGATAGATGAAATTATACAGTTTTGTGTTTGACCATACATATCTCTGCTGCTGCTGAGCTGCGAGTCGAATTTATTTTGTATAATATCATTTAGAGTATATAGAGTTTTTATAATTATGATGAAGATTATAATGTTACGTCATTTGTGGGACGCAGGGTTATGTAGTACAACGCTTCATCTATTTATTTGCTTCTTTACCAACCATTTCTATACATATATTATATACTAGCTGTGCCAGCGACTTCGCCCGCGTAGAAAAGTGACTTTGGGCAGCATTTTTGAAAATGCCTAACCCGCGCCAACAAACGTTCAGCAAGTTCAAAGTGATTAAATTGCGATAACTTTTTTATTTATCAACCGATTGACATGAATTAAACACTAAATGTTAAGTGAAGCTTACCACAATATATAATTGAAAACCCCATCTAGATAGGATAAGCCGTTTCTGAGATTAGCGTGCGTGTTAATAAAGGTCTCCTATAATATTTTTTCTCATATACGAGTATCTTCCATGTACAGACAGCGACTCGTTACGTTTTTATTATATGTATAGATTATGTATTATAGCAAGGAATAATAAACAATATCTTATGCACTTCGTGTAAGATACAAGCTTATATGATCAGAGTCCGGCGTCAGTTGCCAGTTGCACGTCGGAGCCACGGCCCACGGCCCATGAGGCGTCAGTCCGCATGATCGATGCTCGCGTCAGCTGCTTGCGTGTCGCCCATATCTCTGCCGCACAGTGAACAGTGCACATATAAGCTTGCTTACCATATGTTAAACTGTTTGCCAAATTATAGTAACAAGGGAATTACTCATAATAGAGCAGTTTTAATACCAAATACAGATTATCTGCCAATTTTGAATTGTATAGAAATTATTTTTGATAATAAACAGAATTTGACTTAAATATGCTGAGTATTTTAGGAGAAGCCTGTAGATTACTTATATGTAAGGCTCATATTGTATGCTATTTACATACTACTTTACTTTAGAATATACTCGATACATAGAAAGGGATGTTTTAAGTTATATTCATTTGTATGGAATACTTCCTGCACGAACAAGATTTGAAATAGTAACTGTAGTACATTTTTAAACCTTTTTTAGTACATTTGATAGTTTTAGGAAGACGCTCGCGCCGTCATCCCTCAATAACCGGTACATACATGTATGTTCAAGTATATACATATATTTATTGGTACACAAATGATATCATAGATATACCTCCAAGCAGCTTATCTTCGTCGGACAGCTTACAGGATTAGCTATTTGCGCTCGACTTGCAGATCAATCATACCCGGTACTGTGCAGTGTGTATACACTATACAGTATGTAAATGTAAGCTTACATTGTATGTATGTGTATGTGTAATACACTAAACTCTGTTTATATCTACATAAGAGGTCGCTCGATGTCTCCTCCATATATCACACTCTGCATACGAAGAGAAATCAAAAAAGTTAATTTATTTCGTAATGATGAATAAGTCAATAGGTACGTTGTTTTATTACAGACTAGCGATCAGACCCGGACTCGCACGGATATATTACTCATGTATACACACACATAGAACAGGCAGGAGACGGAAACTTTGTTTTATACCATGTTATAAATAATTTAAGTAAATATATAATGGCTTTGAAATAAAATCCTTCATGATGATCATCAGTATTGAAGAGTGCGTGTGCCCTTGTAGATAGAGTGAGCTTCATATCTGTGTCCTCTTCAAACGACGGATATAATGTTTTCCTTTAGTTACGAGCCACAAAAAAACCTTGTATAAACTAAACTGATATCAATTCTGTATCAGTGCGTCACGGAATAGTTTGCGAACTAACCGGCTCCCACCCGTCCTTATTGAATATTGACACATACTGCGAAGACGGCCGATCTCATCCGTATTAATGTAATATAAACGTTCTGTAAACAGCATTTTAGCGATTGTTTTAATTTAAACACCCTGACCGCTTGCATATCGGAAAAATGTTGACATAACAATGACTAAACAAGATTTTTTGTTCAAGGCAAAGGTTTTGTTTAATTATGTGGCTATGACTTGTGTTGATTATAACTAAACTGTACAAATGTTTATCTTCTACTATAGCAATTTGAAAAGGAAAATCCTTAACGTGAGATATAAATAAATATATCACTTCGTATATCCTTCGACATCTTGAATTTACCTGTCTATAAATAATCTAGTAAATAATATCTAGTAATATTATTCTGAGTAATAAAATTATTTAAATAAGGTGAGAATCTCAGTGACATGCTACAGTAACAGGGCTTATAAAATAACAAAGGTTGTGCACAGTTAAAATCGCAGTAATGAATTAACTCGTAAGCATTTAAACTATGACGTTAATGCTCATATAATCAAGGCAATAAAATAAATAATATTAATGTGAATTGTGTAGGTGCGTAGTGCGTACATGCGCGCCGTGCCGGCCGCCGGCCACAAATCACCCTTATCAAAACAATGTAACATTAAACTCGACCCCGTTTATAACATTTTCATAATTCGTATAATAAAATCATTTACGAGGAAAAATAAATATTAATTGATAACACAAAAAGTACTAATTACGGCGATTAAGTCGAAGTCGAGGTTGACGCTAAGTAGCCCGGTTATCGGAAGTAACTTTCGCTTTCGGTCATAAAGCTTATAAAGATAAAAAATACCTACCACTGTATTGACGTCTGACGACCGGCCGAGCCGCTCCAGGGATTTAGTAGTAGTTGTATGTATATGCAGGAATGCTTAATTTAAGATTTTTTGTTTGTGAGAGTATTTCTGTTTACGTTTTTTTTGTTTATATTTCGTTTATAGTTTTCTTTAATAGCTTAATTATTTTAAGTTAACACTAAATGTATTGATTTTCCCGCAACGAATAGCTCGCCAGCGGAAACGCAATATAAACAAGGAAATGGAAATTATCTAAAACATTAACCACGGATTGTTATTGAAATCGCCTGAGAAGGAATTCAATAAGCAACTGTAGCTCGTTTATATCAATAATAATTATTACACGCGCTTATAACAATAAAACAGAGAAATTCATTCGTAGGAACGTGACTAAATCAGTAACTACGTTTTTTATCTGTGTTATTTTTTAATGTTTATACTTTTAAAGGAAAACTAATGTCACAATGCCGTAAGAGCATGATTTACGACAGGACTTAGATGGACAAGCTTCATTGTCAAACAGGTTATTCATATCAATGGTTAACATAAGATTTAGGTTAGGTCTGATCCACAATATATTGTCCTATAACATACTGGTACTTCCCTTTGATCACACGGGTAAAGCCGAATGTGACAGCTAGTATACATTTTACGACAGGCGCGATTGCGTCAATCTATTCACACGTATATATTTATTGTTTTATAAATGTATTAGTATGCGTTTCCGACGATTATTTTATAATGTTTTTGTGCCACTGACACAGAAATAAGGTATCGTCCATATACTGCGTTTTATAGCATCTACATATTGCAAAATTATATTTATTAGTTACGAGTATTTTATTTTAGTATCTAAAAATGGCCATTTACATTTTTATAACCATATCAATTATTCAAAACATTTACGAGTATAAGTCACATAACATTTTGAACAATTTCTTGCTGGGTGCTTGCTTATTAATCAACGATTTGCTCAAATGCCACATTCTGAACTTCGAAATTTTAATAATCATAAAACGGTATTTAAAAAGAAAATGAAAGCCGTGACTTTTAAGTGGCATTTGAGTTGATTAATCGGTAATTGGGTTACCGTGTAATTGTACCGACAGAAATACTGTGTTAAATTGTAACTATTGACGTGTTAATAAACAATACAGAAAAACCCAAATTAAGAAATATATGTTATTTCCTAGTTCGACGTGTGTCCGATAAGGTGAGCGGCAGATGTCGTGTTGATATCGACTCGTTTCTCAGTAATCTTACCTGTTCGTTGCAGATACATCAGTAAAAAAACTTATTTTACCTGAAGCAACAGATTTCTAGTTATAGCCATATAATGGCAATATACTAGTATGTAGACCACGCACTATACCTATTCATAGTGTATTTAATGTACGAGCATTAAAAATTATTTAATTTGACTGGGACCTAGCCTCCCAAAAGTAAATAACAGTTCAGGAAGTTTACAAGTTATATGAGTAATTTACCTCACTTGATATCATATTAATTAATATTATCGAGGTTGTTCGTCCATCACAATGATCGCATTAAGGAATAAACAGCGTTTCCTTCCTCGAGCCCACTAATGAATGTTTGTCTGTTCGTCGCGCGATATAATGTGAATAATACACGACATTGAGAAGCCACTAATTAGCTGCTTATCGTGTTCTGTGTTATGTTATATACGAGAACATGATACATCACCAGATATCCGCCTCGCGAATACGCCCAATGTACAGACAATAATTATGATTAAGACATATTGTGTGCTCTGATATTATTTAATTATGTTGAATTATGCTGAGGTATATTATGAATTTCCGGTAATAAATTACCTAAGGTATTAATTACCTTCATCGAAACTAATTTAGCCTTAAGTATTTATCATCTAATTTACGTGTGCTTAATTTCATTACACTGAGAAGTACGTCAAATTCTGCCTGTGAGTAAGAAACAGAATATAACTACAAACATTATAAGAAAATGTAATATAAAATAAACCCTACATCATACATGTTACACTAGACATAATATGTTGAAGCATATATTGTTGAAATAAAAAAATAAGGCCACTGATTAGGCCCGTATGCGCTGAGTGCAGAGAGAGCGTTCTCGTTTAAGAAGTATTTACCCTCTGAAATGCTTTAATGCCACAGTAGCATCTGATAAGGGCACATTTCTAGAGTATTATAAGAGTTTATACAAACAAAGTATTTTACCAGAGTGTGTCTTGTGTCAGTTTAAGAGTTAAGAACATTAATTCTAGCACACACAAGCCAAGTTTAAATATTTTATACGTGAATGTGTAAATTACTTTTAATTTGTTGAACTTAAAAACTTATCTACCTACTAGATATTATGTTGCTGTTAGTTTTTTATTTTAAGAATATCTTTAAGACGTTCGGCCAACTATTAACCGTAATCTCTGATATTAAAGAAGATGGAATGACTGCATTGAACATCATATTATACAAATCTTTAAAAATTTAAATGTTATCTCTTTGACATCTTTTCGTGAATGGTATGTCAAAATTAAATCCTGAATAACACCATTGATAACCGCAAAGGTACCTGTGTAGCTATTGTCAGTTGTAGAGAGATTGCGATTAAGATAAGGTGTATAGATGTAAGCAAACTGTAAACTGTAGACTGTAGAGGAACAATAAAGTGTTTCTGTGAAGCCCGAAGTGGGCGAGCGACGCCGCGCTATCAGCCGCTCCCTTATCTCGAGTGAATAGCGAATGCTTCGAGCACTGTTTACACCTCAATCGTATCATTTCAAATTATCTCAAAAATGTCAGTGTGACTCAGGACGCTTATACATTTATCATTGCGTTAGCACATTTAGTAACTCGAAAATACATATGTAAAATTTTAGAATTAAATCATCATCTTATAACAATATAGAAGTGATTACTGATTAGCCTTAAATTAGATATGAGTCATCAGTTCCGGACGAGGCCGGGGCAGGCAGGGGCAGGTCGGGGCGGGGGGCGGGGGGCGGAGGCTGTCACTCCGATAACAAAGCGGTGTAATTGCCCGTTAGAAGCCTTTCAAAGCTTTCCTTAATACCATTTGCTTTTATTACCCGATACTCCATTGTATCTCATAATTAACACGAAAACAAAGATTCTAGGCCACGACGTTCGCTCTTTATTTCATAGTTGAAAGCTTTATACAATATACATGTTTGCAAAACTCGTCTTAATATATGATGCCATGTTCTTATTATTCCTAGGGTCGCAGCACAAAGACTAATAAAACGTGACTACACTGCGTCAGTGAATTTATGTCTGCAAATTAACCTTCTGAAAAACTACGCCGTTTAGCAAAACATATAGACCTTGGTTCTAAGGATTAGACGTGTTTCGTCACCCCGCGTCTCTCACCCGACGAGCACGTCGCGAAAGCAAATAATAAATTAAAACATGTGTAATTATTTACCCACTTAATGGACTATGAAAAATAAATGTTTTTTATTGCCAACCACTTACCGTGACTATAATTCGAACGATTATTATGATATCGCTTTCGTGAGTCGGAATGTTTGCAGAAATAGCTGTTGCTATCTGTTCTAATTATAATATATTTTAAATGCTATTTTTATAATTTAATACAGTTTTTAAACGTAGCCATCAATTTATCTTTTTGCTCAATAGTTTAACATCTTAGGAATAAGCCCAGTACAGTCTGCAGAATAGGAGAAAACTGATAAATAAAAGTCTTTTCATTTGAAATCAAATTAAAATCAAGCAGCATTGTTCAAAGCGTTGCTTATCTCGAAATTAAATTCTCACACTCGGCTAACGACGCAACAAGCATGGCCGTACGATTTAATACTTCCTTTGGGTTTGTTAAAATCTGATAATCCCTTATAGTTGTGGCATAGAAATATGGCGTCTCACGTAATCTATTAACTAATAAGCTATGGAGTAAGCAGCTTTTCAATTAGATGGCTCGTTGGATGCGTCGCCTGAGTCGGCTGAGTCGGCTGAGTCGATAATAATTACATATTTACGGGTTGCCGGCTAAAGGCCTGTACCTATTCAACTAACATATTTAGGGTTGCCACTTCACCTTACATAGGTGCTAGTTACCTTCGGCTTTGCAATACTCTATTCTACGTTCTATTGTATAAAAGATAGCAATCTCTGAACCAAGTTATTAGTTGGTACAACAATACTACTAAGAAGAACTAATTATGTTACATATGTAATATTCAGATGTTTCCGAAAATCATGTAAAATAAATGGTACCTTATATCCTAGGTTGTGTAGTGAAAAATTCGCATTCTTTAACAAATACAATACATTTTATTTATTGTATTTTTGTACAAATTCTACAGAGTAAAATATATTGAATTTTTAATAGATTACCTAAATGTAATGTTTGCTTGAAAGGCTAGCCGTATAGGCCCGTGGCCATATGGAGTTCGGGCTTAATCATACGAACGGATGTAAAATACAAATGGCCGTGCTAATTGCGATGGACACGTCTTACGATATATGGACACCAATTATCAGTTCTCTAGAGTTATTCAGTCGAGAACTAGTCGCACGTACCTCTCGAGACTCGTTTTACTCAGATCACTATTTGTCTATGATTAAATAGCTATATTACCTAGTTAATACCAAATGGAATGTGTCCAGTGACTTTACGCATAGTCAATTTAATGTCGATGCAACAATAAAGTGTGTCATTGTAATTGTGATGCTTTGTTTGATAAATATACGTGTAATCAAATTCTCTGTATTCACATTCATTACGTAAACTATAATAATAATAAACAATGAAATATAATGCTGTTAAGTCAGCTGATTTTCAACCAGTTCCGCGAATTTCAATAAACAAACGTACGAAATACACAGAAAAGATGTAGCTGCATTTTATTCTATGTAGTTAGCACGTCCTCGTGTCCGTGTCCGTGGCACGCGGCGAGCGGCGAGCGGCGAGCGGCGAGCGGCAAGAATGCCGACAGCACGATATCAAATTAATGTGCTCCTATCAATTTGTGTTATATTTATTTATAACAATATATTTCCAAAGAAAGCGAGAATAATAAAACAACGAGTTCTCGCAAGCCAATATAAATATTTAATCGAGCGGCTCTTGTATTTTATTAAAGTTTAAACGATAATTTATTAAATAGAAAGCGGCGTTATTTAATCGACGAATAATAAACGAGACTCGAGAGATGTTATTAAAACCGACTTAATGTTATATTAGATATTAATCAACATCTCATTCGCTGGAACGTTATTATTAAATTATACGTTGGAAAGTTTACATATTTTAGGGGTTATCTCATTGGTATTTCGTCACAAAAGCGATATCTTCCTGTCTACTCATAAGACGTACAATGCGTCACAATGCAGTCTCTTTGGCATCTCTTTGCCAGGTCACGTTCTATGTAAAACTGCTTTGATAAGGCGCTTGCCGGCTAGTAACAGCTGCAATGTAACAACGTGTCGTACTCATACCAAGACCTTGTATATGAAGGATTATGAGGTGTGACCCGCTGTATTTTGGGAGCACGTCCGGCCCCGAGTCGCGGCAATAGCGCCAGTGTGTCACTCGATAGCTCGAATTAGTGACATACACTCCATACTAGTCGAAAAATGTCTTGACTCATAGTCGCATCGCTGACTCATGGCCTAACGAATAGATGCATGCTTATAGATAACTTTTTAAAAGTAAAACAACGAGTTTCGCTAATGAGGTATTAATGCGTTATAATTAAAAAGATGAAAAAACAACAGCTGCTAATTAATGTTCAATTTATGCTTTTTCTAAATTATCTCTTATACAGATAAGATTGCTTTGTTGATCATGAGCATGTGGGATACTGTAAAAAATTCACATTCTTTTTAATTAATCCGAAAATGTTTAACGCACGGTAATATTTTACTTTAAAAGAATTAAGGTGAATGACTGTAATTCTCTATAGATGCAGTGAATCTTTTATCGTGCATGTATGGAGTAATGTTCGATAAAAACTTTTATTGCGTATAAGCATATCTTCAGCCGGAGCGACGTGCTTTATCTGATCGCAATAAAGCTGTGTGCCCGAGTCTGCCTGCTCTTACGCGCTGCCTAACTTGTGCCTTGTGAGCTCAGGAATCCTTTTATAAATAAATTTTACCCTTTCTTCCAAACTTTCTTCTTAAAAAAAGGGTAAAATTTAAGACTCCATTATTCAAAACTCATATTTAACAAATTGGACAAAACTACTAAAGCTAGCGTCATTATTTTCTGAAATATATTTTAACACATGAAATACAATTAAAGGCATTGCTCTTACTCAAAGTAAATACGTGATCCATGTTTGATCGTCTCAGAATAAATATATTTATTCCAATTTTGATCATAATTAATATCTAAACGACACCTCCATTTAAGTCGAATTTAAGTGGGCTTATGCTGAGCGAATATTTCAATATTTATTTATACGTAGAGCAACATAATCAGTACTATATTATTGTCTGTCTGTTAAGCTTTACAATCTAAATCTACCCTATTATAGTGACTTTATTGCTATTCATAAATATAGTAGTTACCTAGGCGAGGTGTTTAGAAATTTCACAATTTCTTAACAATATGTAGCACGTGACTAATAAGCAGGAGTTAATCGAATCAGCTAGCGCAGGGGGGGGGGGGGG
>DWAJ01002486.1:0-17390 GCA_018238005.1 Eurema mandarina
ATGTTAGAAAAAAAATCTTTTACTGAGCGATAGGCGAGCGATTGTCCACAGGTCGCCTGATGGTAAGCGACCCTGTGGTGGTAAGTGGAAGGTATAGCGCACTCGTTTAGAAGATACCAGTAAGCTCGTCTTTTGAAGGTACCCAGATAGCTCTCGGGAAAGACCCACCCAGGGAGCTTATTCCACATTTAGGCAGTTTTCTAAATGAAGAATAATTTTTAAATCCCTATTCAACGATACCCCACTTGATATATTTTGATGATTTTATTTTTTTTCATGTTCACAATATGGCGTCCTATAGTCGCCATTTTGATTTTTTATTAATTCCATGTCTTTAGTGACATTCGCGGGACTAAGAGAAATCGATTAACGTATGAATCGTAAAAATCGGCCCAGGCGTTTAGTCTGTATAGTGCTTCAAAGGAACAAACATACATACACACATACATACATAGACTGATGAACACATTACCCTCCTTTGCGGCGCGCAGTCGGGTAAAAAGCCTAAGTGTCATCAGTCTAAAATATCCACGAGAAATCGGTGACGCTTGTCCGAGCTCTATGTTTTGAAATAAAATACTGAAACATTTTCTTATATTTTATTTATTCAATGTTATTGACATGTTTTTTTATACTTTTACAACACGCATTGATTACAAATGGGCGATCGGTGCAATTTGTTGGATTTATATATTAAATGATGTTTTAACAATGTCATTTAACTGTTTCATAGTTTATTAAATTGTGACTAAGAACCGAGATGCATATAATCTTCCCCTGGACCAAAGGCAGGATCCTCGACCAGTCGAACATCCTGGCCGGCCGTTATGCTCCAATGGTTCGATGTCGACAAGTTGTATATATGCTAAGTCTAGAATTAATATCATAAGCGCGATTCAGAACTCGGCGCATTAGTAGCGGTCACTACAAAACAATTATCTTAGAACTTGAGTGATGAAACATTTATGAAACAGTAAAGACAACAGTTTTATAAAAAATATACATTTTCGCTTCCCAACAGAATATTAAAATTTCATATAAAATATACAAAAGTCTGAAATGTATATAGTTTTAGAGTTGATCACACATAAAGTTAACTTTGAACCTGCAAAGTCACTTTAGTTACCATTACATACGAACCTTACTTAAAACTAACTTAATTGTAACTTTACCTATATTTACACAATTTTTGGCAACTTTCTATACTAACATATAACTAAGTTATTTACAAGGGTATAACTATTGACGACATCACACGTACGTATATATCAAAGTATTTGCAAAAATACAAAAACTTTTTACAAACAATAGTTTCTATAATATCTTTCTATTATAAAGTGGGCTAACTGCTTGAAAATATCGTAATAACAAAATTGAATCTAATCAATTTTTTTTATATTCATATTCTATAGAATAATATGTCATCATAACCAAAAAACGTACAGTATCAGTAAATGATAAGATAAGTTTGGGATGTGTGTGTGTGTGTGTCTGTGTGTGTGTGTGTGTGTGTGTCACGAGATGATAGCGCTGAGTGTCTTCTGCACGGGCGCCTCCACCAGCAGCGACACGGGCAGCGCCAGCACGTACGTCCACCAGACCGTCGAGATCAGGTCCGAGGCCTGCAACCACAAGCACGTCTATACTTAGTAGTCGTAGTCGGGTTGCTATGAGCAAATATCCAGTGTTGCTCATAAGGGTTTCGTAGCGAAGGGATAGAAAATGGGAACGTTATTGAGACTCCGCTGTCCGTCCATCTGTCATCAGGCTATATCTCATGAACCGTTATAGTTAGATAGTTGGACATTTTCACAGATAATGTTGTTTCAGTTGCAGAGCATAACAACAAAAACAAAAAACCGAATAAAAACTATATTTAAGTAATATAGTACAAATTACAATACTTACAATGTTTGCCACTGAGACTTCAGAGAGCGTTCTCCTCGAGGCCACCAGCTGCATGTTGACGCACCAGTGCAGCATCAGCACAGAGAGAGATAGCCGCCCCAGGACTTGCAGGAGAGGGAGCGAGAGGAAACGACGACAGGCGTCTGGAAGGAACGTCGTCAATGAATTAAAAAAAATTAACACGCGTTAGGTTTTAAGGGACAGGTACCGAGGTACCTTAATTTATGTTAATGTTAGAACACCACAATGCAATGTACTAGGGCTAGCCTGGAACAAATTGCTTTCTAGCGACACCATTCGTTAATGTTTTTTATCTTTTTAATCTAGTGTCATGCGTGTTTTATCTTTCTTTTTTTAAAATTATTTACCTTAAGAAGTACCCCGATACTACCCCGATAACAATAGGAAAATTGATTTATAAAGGAAAGAAAATAAGAAGTTATGGTATGTCTCGGTGAGGACCTGAATCCGCAAACAGCCAACTTTAGACTGATGGTATGGTCTAGCTTTGATAGTATATAGATAGAAGTACTTTTACGTACAGTTTTCACAATTCCTAAGAAATCTGAATATTGCATACATATATATCGGAGCAGATGGACGAAAAGAATAATCAAGATAGTGAAAACTATTTCAATATTAGTTAATTAGTCGAACCTCCTTGGTTTATGAGGATGTATAAATTCGAACTCAAAAGAATTGTGCGGAATTTGTCAGTTGCTATAAAAACGTCAGCATTGCGAAAATAATCAGATATTGAATAACTAGGAATTGAAATTAAACGCCGTGAATATGTAACTCTGAAGTTTTACTTATTAAGAACCTTAGAAAGAGCCATTATGAAGCAAACAATCACTACCTCGGCATCACTACAACTACTACTACGTCACTCTCTGCGACATATATAAGTCAAGACTCAACTCACTCTGAATATTATTGACCAGGCCGATGACGTAGACGGTGGACAGGATCGCGAAGATGGGTCGCTCGATGCTCACGTACAGCGCGGTAGAGAGCCGGTCTGAGTGCTCCCGGATCCAGTTGCCGGCCAGGATGTAGCCAATGTGCACTGGCACGATGAGGTGGTACACCCACACCAGCACCTGAGACATTAAGTTTTTTTTTATTAAAATTGGAGACAAACGACCAGGTGAGTTAACTGGTTGAGAATGATTGTAGCTACTGCGCCGGGTTCTGAATCACGCTTATGATATTGCGGGCTAACGACCAGTCAGTGTTTCGACTGATGATCCTCCCTTTGGTTCAGAGGAGGGTTCCATCTTCTCATTCCACCTCATGCTCATCGCCGCCCATGAACACTTGAGGCTTGGTTCTGGACTGAGTTGCTGGCTTTTTGAAGAGAAATACACTATCTTCTTCAACCCAAGTCACTAAAAATACTGCGTAAGAGAGCTGATTTTTTAACTGACGAAATTAAAGCGTAGCAGAGTTTTTCTATACTCGTAGAAACTGCTTTGTAGACTTTAATTTAACTTAGACTAAGTTCCAGACTTATACTTGGGAGTTATAATATAAATCTATCAACGGAACTAAGAACCCTATCTAGATCGGACCTGCAACTGGAACTAGATCCTGGTTTAGAGCTTTGGCTTCACATAAAACTACCAGCTCAAAAAAATTAATCAAAGGAAGGCTAATATGTTTGCTATCTAGTCGCTTCGTTATTACGCAGTTGGATTATAGTTTTATTTCTTAAATCACTACATACTTAGTATAAAACAAAGTCAATTTCTCTGTCGCTATATCACTATGTATGCTTAAATCTTTAAAACTACCCAACCGATTCTCATGCGGTATTTTTTATAGATAGAGTTATTGAAGAGGAGGGTTTATATGTATAATACATATTAGTGACTCATAAAAGCTACGTACCGTCTGCTTAGAGATCTTATATCCATTTTCCTGCATGTAGAAATGAATATGGGCCAGGAGCAGTCCCAGGAAGCAGGCCGGCGCGCCGCCCCACGGCGACACGTAGTAGCGGTAGAACGACGGCACCGCGCGGAACATCGTGCGGACGTTTCTGCGAATAAAACAATAACTTAATAAACATTTAAGACTTATGGTTTTGTATCACATGAGATGTGCGATAGTAATAATAATAATTTGTTTTAGCACCAGAATAAACAGTACAAAGAAAAACTATCGAATGAAGCTTGGCTTAAACAGTCGATAAGTAGGAATAGTCGATAAATAGTAATAATAAGTAGTAATAAAATTGAAGTAGGAATCTCGTTTATCGGTTAAAAACTATTTTGCTTCAATGAACGTCAATAAGCGAGGGGTTTTTTGTAGATACAGCGTTCGGCAAGTAATGTCCTCTGTATAAAACTACACTTTTTCATTTCTTTAACAATTATTAATTATTTTATGAGTGTATATTAAACTGCGATTTATATGTTGTGTTTTACTAATTATAATAAGCTTCGCTATAGCGAAGGGTTAATGAATCACAAAGTTTCGTTGCCGTTTGTAAAAACATTAAAATGCCTAAAACACGAATAGCTGTGTTTAACTTACATTAATTTTTAGCAATATATATTAATGCGTAAAGCTACGATTATATTTCAAGGCGTTTCGTTTACCAAAAAGTTACACATAGCATAGATTTTATTTAATACTCGGTGAATTTTGCGGTCTTACTTTGTACATTGATCATATAGATTAATAACATAAAATTTCAGTCCCTATTTCAACCCGTAAAGACCATCTACAATCTATTACTATTCAAACTTTAATTTGTTTTTTTGAAGTGTTTAAATTCTTGTTATTTTTACTTGCCCCCTTGTACGGGGTAAACGTTGAACGTTGAAACGAGGTGGCTAAAAGCCAGCGCTGTCTAGTTTTCTTTTATATATCTTATCAGTATTATTTTATTTTTTTATTATGTACTGATGTAATGATAACAGCACCAAATTATTATTTTGTTTTTATTGTATTTTTACTATAAAAGGTAACCAAAATTAATTTAAATCTGTTATAGTGTACTTAATATATTATATTAATAATAGTGTCAAAGAAGATATTTTCCAAATTGTCATACTCACTCGGGTACCATAATATACAGTAATGTCTTCCAGTCGTTCAGGTAGGCTAAGCAGAAGTTGAGCAAACAGGAGCCGAAGAAGAGAGCTGAGAGGAGAGGAATTGCTCTCTTCTTCTTCTGGAAGAGCCACAGCGTGAGGACTGCTGCTACGATGTACAGCTGCATGTCCACTGCTACGAACCTGAAAGATATATTACTAGTTATAACACTAAAAAGGAAGAAAGGGAAAATTTTTTTCAGTCTCAATGTTTTGCCATAAGAATTGGAAAATCATGTCGCAACAATTTATTAAATTTGAAATTCTTAAGTACTAAAGAATTTGCTATCGTGGTAAAATTAAATTTAGTTTTTTCTTATTTATTTTTTAAGTTAGCAAATTGAGTGTGGAGTTAATGTTTCGGTTATGATGGTACTTAATACATAGCATATTTTTATTTCAGTGTCGCCAAGAGAACAGGAACGGAGTATCTCACCAAGTCTGCAGCAAGCAGTGCTCGTGAGCGTCCACCAGGTTGTGCACGAAGAGCGCGTGGCTCCAGAACTTCTTCCTGCAGACCTGGCTCTCGGCGCCGACGAGCGCGGCCCACTGCGGCCCGTCGCCCGCGCGCGCCCACCACGTCGCCGCGAACCCCACCACCAGCAGGTGCACTGGTGCCATTCTACCGAAGGAAATTGAACGCGAATTAAATTAAGTTGAGCTGTCAAGCTCCGCGAGTTCATGAGCGATGACCACTTTCCATCAGGATCGCCAGCTCGTTTTCCCCTTATATTATAAAAAAAACTCTACACGTGCACTACACGTGACTCCTTATTCGATGTACAAGTGAGTACAACGGTAAACCTTCGGAAATTATGACTTTCCATGGATAAAGTTTATTTTCAAAATTGGATTAGTAAATCCAGGGATCACCACTTACAATCTCGTAACTTACAAACTTTTCGTTTTCGTTGCATTTTGTAGTACAATTGCTAAATCTATACTAATATTATAAAGAAGTAAAGTTTGTGTGTTTGTTAAATTGTAAAGGGTAATCTCGGGATCTACTGAACTGATTTTAAAAATTATTTCACCAATAGAAAGCCACGTTATTGCTTAGTGTCGTAGGTTATATACAAAACCGAAAAATAAAAAGAATTATTAATATTAGGCCCAACGAAGTGGGCACGGTCAGCTAGTCTTGTATAAATATAAGCATAACGTTTTTCTTTTTATTTAAAAAATGAATTAATAATTTAATTCAACAAAAGGAACTATTAAAATATGTTGATATTATTCAAATTAGACGTAAGCGAAATCTATTAAGTCTCTTTTAGTCCTCTTTCACTACCTACTTACATGAACCTACCTAAGGAACCGATGCAGCAGACACATGGGGAGCTGCTTAAGGGTAAGGCTTCGGCTCTTTGCGATGAGGAGGAGGTTGTACGCGAACAGGAAGTTGGAGATGACCAGGAAGCCTTGCGTCAGGCCGGAGCCGTTGCGGATCAGCATCGTCACTGGGTGGTTGAGAGCCTGCCATTGCACGATAACCAGTTAGATAGTTTTTCGATTGTACTCCAGTCATATATATTATTAAGTTATTTAATACATCGCATAGAACTGTCGCTACTAAGCGACCACATCCACCCATAGGCAGACCAACTCCTTTAAAAAAATAATTTTTAACAAAAAATAAACAACTTCAAACTAAAGTACCCAATACGTATTTTCATTAACTACATAGAAATGATTAAATAGTTATTTTATAATTTTGAACTATCACCATACGAACAAAAAATAATCATCAAAATCGGTCCGTAGACGACCAAGTTAATGCCGAAGAAACATAAAAAAGCACATATACGAATTGAGGAAAACATTAGGAGACAAAAGGTTCATCGGTGTTCTTATCGCACTGTAAAACTTACTTTTTCCAGAAAGTTGGGGTTGTACTGGTACAGCATGTGCTGGATCTCCGAGGAGTGCACCATCATCACCAGCACCAGAAGCAGCACCCTGGGAATTTATTTATATAAGGTTATATTTTTATTTTTACCAGAACATCAAAATCATATAATGCCTATTAAAATTATAAATGCTAAAGTAAATCTGGCCGTCAAAAATTAGTACACAGATGGTCTAGAGCCTGAGAAAAGACATAGGCTACATTTTAACTGGAAAAAAGAGTTATAGGGGGGGTCAAAGTTACTTAAAAAAAATCTTGAATTTCAAAAATATAATAAAAACACTGTCTTGTCGATAATACATATGAACATAAATATTTAATTATTATGTTCGCACGCACAAGGAAGACTTAAAGAATCTTGTAATATAACGCCCGATATAATTATAGTAAATATTTAAAGGTTTTAAAAATAAAAAAAAAGGTGAAGGATACATTGGTCGTGTTGCTGATTATTATTAAAAAAATACTTTCGGTTTAGCTGTTTTCGTGATATGTTTATATAAATAAGGACATTGAGATTTTTTTTCTTTTGTTTGTTTAAATGTTTGTAATGCGTAATTTGGTGTAATACTGTCACGTGTGTTTTTTCGCATCATGTGTTTTGAAATTTATTTTATAGAAGAACCCCATCGGCTTAACTACAATTACAAATGGAATATTCATTTTATTTACATCATAACTTGTGTCTTTTCTAACTGTATCAACAATTATTTTATCATTATGACTATTTTTATTTTGGAAGTGGCTGTTCTTAACAACTTTTCCCAACCACTATAGAACATTTTTAAAAATTCTAATTGTACGCATACCTATATGATATCTTAAATTATTAACTCAATTTTTAATTTTATATCTTTATTGTTCCCAGTTTGAAATAATTAATTCTACTAAAAAGATATTTGACTTTAAAATGATGCTACTAACCTGACTCCATGTATGGGAGCGAGCGAGGAGAGCCGCGGGTCGCCGTCAGCATGCGTGGTGGTCAGACGCACCCAGTTGGCCCGAAGAGACCAGGCCGTTAGGTATTTGTTCTCTGCAAACAACAACTTCGTTTAAAAATAAGCTTTAGGAGCATAGCAGTATAGAATTCCATAGAACATTAAATAAATAAATAAATAAAATAAATATTTTCAGGACATTTATACACAGCTCCATCTAGTTCCAAGCTAAGCTTGTGTTATGGCAACTAGATAACGGAATAAATTACATATACATACTTTTCTTTTGTAAATACATACATACAATACAAAGCAACACCCAGACCCCAGAAAAATACAAATATATCTTTCCGGTGTGGGAATCGAACCCACGACCCTTCGCGCAGAAAGCAGTTGTGCTACCACTGCGCCAAGTGGTCGTCTTTGCGAATTTATGCTGCATTTTGGTCTACTAAACAAACCAACACTTACGAAAATTGTCATACCAATAGAAAGCTGAATTACTGAAAAGTTTGAAGGTAAATAAAACATAAGTTAAATGACGACCAGCTATTATTTTAAGCAATAATTTAAATATTACAATGATAAAAATTATTTCTCTACAAATGAACCGGAATTCTGCACACACCTCTTAAAATACAGCTTTGACAACAGAACAATCGCCAATACATAAAATATAGTTTCTGAAAGCGGTCGTGTTAATCAATGTGCCTAATATATTTCTTTTTATTATTATTATTATTTATTTTTTTTATTTATAACATAGGGGGCAAACGAGCAGGCGTGACACCTGATGGATAGTGGTCATCGCCGCCCTAGCACTAGACCGCTTGTCGTTAAGCGATTCAACAAAAAACCGATTATCTTGTGCTTTGAAAGACCCACTACTGACTGATTATTACTGGGCCAATGAGTCTTAAGATCTCAAAGTCTGTGTAGTGCACCCTTGCCCGGAGTTGGGCTTTAGAGCAAAGTTCCGGGCAGCACTGCAATGGTTATGGGCTGGCGTTACTCTTACTATCAGGAGTGCGTCCGTCTCCTCACTTCATCGTATAAAAAATAAAATAAAAACTATAGCACTCAGTAAAGACCCAGGGAGCCCGTTCCCATAGTTTAATTAAAGTGGATATATCACCGGAAAATGACAAGAACCGCAAATTAATAAATTTCCTAGGAAATTTTTAAACCTTCGTAGGATTCTAAACGAGAGATAAATTGTATTATTTTACGACCCCATTTTCGCAAATTTATCAACTTACCGAACTCAGATTGGTTGAATAACTGTCAACATCAACCAATCAGAGAGCAGTGTATTATTTTCCGTATTTTAAAAAAGCGTTAAATTAAAAGCTCTTCTGTAATTGGTCGAACCATTTAGAACCTTAAGAATGGATATTCGTTAGTTGATTAATTTACCACGAGTCGGCAATTTGATACATTTGCGAAAACTTGGTCGTAAAATAATACAATTTATCTCTCGTTTAGAATCCTACGAAGGTTTATAAATTTCCTAGGAAATTAATAAATTAGCTGTTCTTGTTATTTTCCGGTGACAGATATAAACATAAAAGTACTCACTGCCGCCAACAAGAACATCATACAGCGTGCCGAAAGCATTGAACGCCAGAATCACACCCACTATCGCAAGATACACTTTCTGTGGAATGTCCATAGTTTCCTCTTCCTTGGAGGAGCATGAGTGGGAAAGGAGAGAAGCCTTAAGACCAGGCTGGAGGGCGTGCTGCTCCACGCACTGCTCGAAGCGAAGAGTCGTGTTGTCTTCTTGAGTTGGACATCTGGCGCTCAAGCAGTACCCTCGGTGTAAGAGTGTGCGGTCGAAGTGACGAGGGTCTGCTGAGTATTCCTGAAGAAAACGTTCCATTATCATTATTTCTACTACTTCCTGCATTACTGAAAGAATATGGGGAAGATAAACCAGCATAATAAAAGTTAATCTGTTAATATTGAGCCACATTAATAACACGACATTGTATTTGTAAAAAACATATTGTTGGCTTCGTCGAGTCGTCCGCCTCCTTCCCCCCAACGAGAACGCGGTATTGGCAAGAGCATTTTCCACGGTTAAAAAAGGCTTCTAAGAGTCCTAGGTGCCGCAGCAGTAGGGGCCGAATTAGAGTTAAGATCCGAATGTATATAAATAAGTTATATAATACCTTAATAAAGTTATAAGAGGCGGAGTGTTTGTCCGGGTAGAGCTTGAAGGTGCCGGTGCAGTAGAGGCCGCCGAGCGCCGCGCACCGCTCGAAGTCATCCAGGTGGAACAGACGTGGCAGCTGACTGCGCTCCAACTCTACAAATTTAATTTACCTCTATATAATCCTACTCTCTATCTATATTTTTTGAGAATGTATGTTTGTTTGTTATTCTTTCACGCAAAAACTAGACCGATTTAGTTGAAATTTGGTATGTAGATAGGTGATACCCTGGATTACCGCATAGGATATTTAATATCCCGACATTGCCCCGGGAACGGGAACTACGCGGGTAAAACCGGCAGGCAATGCTGGTAATACATATGATAAACCTTTGTAGTGGCTAGCGAAAGTAACCAATATTTAAGTTTTTACGAGAGTGTGAAAAGCCTTTTGTTGCATTTTTTCAGAAATTATGCTTGAGAAGCCGATTTTAAGGCAGTAAGCTAATGTTAGTGGTACTACTTTTTTAACAACGAAATGTTCCTTAAAGCGAGCCTACAAATTCGTGAAAGCGTCACTCAATGAGTGTTTATGATTAAATAAAATAAAAAAATCGATTTGTAATATAAATTAAAAATGTAATCGTATATCATATACGATTACATTTTTAAGGTACCTTTGCCGGCAAATATTTCTTTCCTTATTATTTAATAGCGCGTAATTAACATGACTTCATTTTCAACGAAATTAACTTATATTATGATAAATAATAAAAAAATTTGAAGGTCTAAATTGTTTTCTTATTTACTATCACTTTGTTTAAAACAACTATCACGGCTTTTTATAAATATTCGTCCTGTTTATTATATTCGTGACGGTGAAGCGAGTAAGTAATGCCATTGAACTTGTCTCAAATAATGTTAAATAACCTTCACTTATGTCATTTTATGCAATTCGGTTAAAATTAAACTAGCGACCCGCCCCGGCTTCGCTCGCATATATTATACAAGTATTATACATAGAAACCTTCCTTTTGAATCACTCTATCTATACTAACATCATAAAGAAGTAAAGTTTTTGTGTTTGTTAAATTGTAAGGGGTAATCTCGGGATTTACTGAAACGATTTTAAAAATTCTTTCACCAATTGAAAGCCACATTATTGCTGAGTGTCATAGGTTATATAAAAATCGGAAAATTAAAAAGGCTTTTACGTGGTAGTCCGTTTTGTAAAGTGAGTCGGAGAAAAAACGGTCGAATTAAAGCGTTTCTTACGAACGCTGCCTTAACTATGAAAGATATATTTTTGAGTTCTAGAGAAAAGATGTGGAGCTTAAAAATATCTACAAAAAAGTCAACAACAGCATATGTCTATTTTATATTTACGTTACAAAAATAAAATAGGATAATTACCATTATGCCCAGCGAAGTGGGCGCGGGTCAGCTAGTCTATTATATAAAAAAACCTCATGAGAATCGGTTGCGTAGTTTTAAAGATTTAAGCATACATAGGGATATAGGGACAGAGAAAGCGACTTCGTTTTATACTGTGTAGTGAAGTTTATTTTAAAACTCGATCAAAAAAAAACGAAAATTAAAAATAAATTAGTGTATTGTCATCGGTCCACAATAAATCTACAAAGTTTGAACGAAATCTGGCCGTTTAAAAAGGGTAAAAATCGCGCCCAAAGAAGTCGGTAACAAACAAACATAAAGGTGAAGCTAATAGAAAGCGTGTAATAAGTATAAATTTTTAATATATAATTAATAATAAATTTTTACCAGTTCAAACACTTTCTTTTAAGACATAAAAAATTGTAATCTGACATTTTGTGGTAGCCATTTAGAAACAATAGTCTTCAACACATTTCCGATTATTATTATTTTTAATTCATCTTTTAAACAAAGTTGATTCATTGATCATTGTTTCGGAGTATGGAATATAGATGCTACACACGCACACACACACGCACGCCGATTAAAACCCCCAAAATTTAAAAGTATAAGTTTGTTTTTCATTGATCAATGTTCTTGGTAACAGCAACGTCTTAATAATATAATCTCGTTTGAGTCGGAATCCTATTAAATTAAATCACTTCACTTTTGCCAAAGTTTTGACGTCACTGATTGTACGATTCAAACTGTGAACGGAACTGCGCAGGCGCAGGTCGCGACATTTGCAAATGGCGACGGAGTTGAGGAAGTTTCGAAGCTTTAACAAAAGAATATACGTATCCTGACAGAGAAAGTAATTAATGTATAGCATAAGTACCTACTCAATTGATCGATACCGTCTTAAATATGTGCCGCAACAAATCACGATCTAAATCACGAGTTGGACAGCAGATAATATCTAATTATCTATATTCAAATCTATATCTATACTAATCTATACTAATATATAAAGCTGAAGAGTTTGTTTGTTTGTTTGTTTGTTTGAACGCGCTAATCTCAGGAACTACTGGTTCGATTTGAAAAATTATTTTTTTGTTGAATAGATAATTTATCGAGGAAGGCTTTAGGCTACATAACATCACGCTGCGACTAATAGGAGCGAAGATATAATGGAAAATGTGGAAAAAACGGGATAAATTAATCATCTTTGAGGGCTTCCTTTGCGTGCGCTGCGAAAACGGTTCAAGATACCAAGAAATATGAATGAAAGAATTATTCCTCTTTAAATTATCTAAAAAAAGTCCGCTGTAGTATATGTCTATCTTCTAAGATTGACTCACTATAACATAATAATAGAAATAGATCCGACGGGGACGAAGTCGCGAGCAACAGCTAGTTACTTATATGTATATAACCACATATATTAAATATAACTATATAACACCATAACGCGCAGACTTTTCTATAAAAACATTATTAACTACCAATGAAAACGTGTTGAAATGACACAAATAGTACTTTTTTATATGTACTGCTTTTTATATTCAACAAAACATAATAGTTTATCAAAGTACGTGTAGAATATTTAATGTAAAAAAAATATCGTTACGATGTACTTAAAAGCTCTAAAGCTGATTTTTAACTTCCTGATTGCGTGTGGCATTTTAGATTTCACTTTCAAAAATATTTATATTAAGGAAAAATAGTAAGTGTATTTCAATTAACCTAAACACTTTTATATTAACACAATTTATGATTAGAAAATTTGCTTTTCAATTATAGTGTGTATCCAACCTTCAAGATCTCCCAGAAAACATCTTAAAAAGACAAGGACAACTATACATTAAATGAATATATTGAAGATAAAAACCCTTGGAATGATATTTCTTGACGCGCGTGGGATGGTGACTCTTTTCATGTATAAATATTACAATAGTCGTTGTTTAAATTTACAATTGTATGTTCTTATTTTAAAAAGAGCGACTATTAGAGTTTCTTGCCGGTTCTTCTCTGTAGAAACTGCCCTCCGAGCCGGTGGTAACTGTTTTGTAATACCATGACGATTCAAAAGTGTTACTAAGTGTAGCCTAATTGAATAAAGATACTTTTGACTTGACTTTTAAGGAACTCAGTTCCACTGTTACACAAAATGATCACAAAACAATCATTTTGCGTAATGGTGGAAAGCTCTAAAGCGTCAAACAATAAAAGGTGAACATGTCTTCGTCACCAGCGTCATCACCGTCAACAGTTCATTGACCCGGTGCGAAAGCACTGTCTCACACGGAAAACACGTGTCCCAGTGAGGTCACCGATACACACTATTGCTACGTATAAAATTACATGAAACATTAAGTGAGATATGTAGAGAAATGTACATACATCTATTGAGCTGTTTTTTTTTAACGCGTAACGTCTAATGTAAGGTGTGAGCCTGCTGCTACGCCGTGTCTTTGTGATTTAAACCCTAGAAGTTCCTTCTGCGTAAAGCTCATTGAAATTTTTCCCCAAAACATTGCTTTATACAGTATTAATTTTAATTATAAGTTTGTCAATAAAAATCCGAAAGTTCATTATTTGTGAGTGCCATACTGTTATAATTAATTTAATTTAGAATTATAATAAAAAAAAGGTTTGCCGGCTGAAGCCGCGGAGTGTAACTTAGATATCTAAAAAAATACTTATCGTAATAATGAGTTTCAAACACTTACAAAAACAATTATCACAATTTAACTACACTAATATTTATAATTAAACCTAAAATATCCCAGTTTATTTTTGATAGGGCTGACTCTAATTCAATTAGCTCCTCTGTTCATAGTTTAAAGCGAAGTAAGAAGGCTAGGAGAAACCATTGAAGATCGTATATATTTTCTACTTTAAGGGTGAAACAAAAGAAAGTTATGGTGTTGGCTTTATGGTTAATATTAATAATTAATAAAAACTATAAGATATATTGTATGTTATAAATAAAACCTATTTTACATACAATACACATAGTAATTTTAATTTTAACAACACTGAACAATGTAATTAGATAGTCATAAGGACTAATACTATTGTTAAGCTATAAAACCAAAAACATAAAAAAGCATATATACGGTCGAATTGAGTAACCTCCTTTTTTAGAAGTCGGTTAAAAAGCGTACATAACTTACGAATTAGGTAGTTATTATAAAGTTTGAACTAACTTTTAAGAAAATGCGTATATAAAATCTATTTCTAAAGAGATCGTGAGATTGTATTTGTAATGTATGTAAACAGAACAAGACCACTGATTTAAAAAACTATTTGACTGATATAACGCTGAGCCACGCAAGTGAAACAGGGAACGAGGCTGTAATTTGTCGCTTTTTACACAAAATTATGAAAAATCCGCATTAGTCATAAAATACCCCGAATTACCATTAATTAGTAATTAGTTGTAAGTTTCACTTAAATTATATAACTCTATAAGCACATAATTTTAAATATTCAGGAAACTTTCAGGATTGCAACTTTTAAGAACTATTTCAAACGATTGCCAAGCTTAAAATAATATTTTAGTTGTAGTATCTAATATTTTTTTTACCAAACACAGAAACGCACAGATACACAAACCACTTGTTTCTTGTTATCATTGTAAAAATAAGCTTTTATATTATAAGAGATTAAGTAAGCTTAACTTTAGCAACTACAATCCAAATTAATAAGCTATCTTAAAAAAAATATCGCTTTCTTAAAAAAAACTCAAACTTAAAAAAAACTTTTTGCTTACTTTGAATATTACTAAATATGTTATATAAACTACTAAATACTAATTGATAAACCTTGAACATCAAAATAAAAAATAAAATAAATAAATTATTGGGTTAAGTAATATTAATACAAAGTTACTGCCAAAAGCTTTTTATGCATAAAAGCTCAACAATTGTACACATATTTAAGTTTTTAAAGCTCCATATATTTACTACAATTGTTGAATGAATGAATGAATGAATGAATATAAACTGACCCGTATATTCCCTGGCGTGTAGCTCAGGGCTCGCGGCTAGGAGTGCTAGGAGTGCTAGGAGTGTCATGGCGAGGGTGCCCGGTCGGGGCGAGCGAGATACTGGCGCCAGTCGACGCGATTCAGCTTTATAAACTACGCTCTACTCTGCGACTGTCCACTGCTCATTGCAACCCTGACATTGCACTCCGACAAGTGACAACGTAGGCTTACCACCGTGTGCGACTTTTTGTCGCAACTCTCATGTACTAAATACGTAATTCATCATTAATATTCCGCATCATTATCATTACATAGTATAAAACAAAGTCGCTTTTTTCTGTCTGTCCCTATGTATGCTTAAATCTTTAAAACTACGCAACCGATTTTCATGCGATTTTTTAATAGATAGAGTGATTCTAGATGAAGGTTTATGTGTATAATATATACATAAATGCGAGAAAAACAGCGGGGCGTGGCTACTCTATACTAATATTATATATTATATTGCTGAGTGTCATAGGCTATATAAAAAAGGATTGTTAACATTATGCCCAACGAAGTGGGCACGGGTCACCTAGTAATTATATTAAATTTGGTATTTAATAACGTCAATATCGTAATATCGTTGACGTAAACGTGGTGTAGACTTAAAGTTTAGATAGAATGTGAGCTTAAAGTTTTCACACTTTTTATACATTTAATAATTAAATTAAAAATTGTAAATTAAAAGATTCGTGTATGCTTTATGTTTTTTACTATGGTTTTTTTCACCAACCACTTCGAAAAAATGCTGTGATTTATCTTCCTAATAATATATTCTTAATGAGTCTTCTCAAAAGATCTTGGACGAGCCAAAAACTATATACATGAAAGCCTCATTACGTTCGTGTATACACAGCCTTAAAGCCTTAATACAGAGTACATAATGTTATGTAATTCGCTCAAACTCATAGTTACCTCAAGGACGACATTCCGAATCTTTCTCTCTGTTTATATTTACATTATGCGTGATACAAACAATCTATAATATTATTGTAAAATATTTTTTAAATTGTGTATTTATAAAATATCAGTAGTCTATATGTAGTGTTTGAAGTGGTATCTTTTGTGATATGGGAAAGTGTGACCCTTGTTTTTTGTGATCTAATATTAAAAAATTGTTTGATTTTATATTAACTCTGAAAGGTAAAAGTGTTATTGTTTTCCTTTTTTTTTGCTATCATTTTTATTTTGGTCGATTAAGATTGAGTTTCTAGTTTGTATTTGTATTTTGTAATAAAACGTGTAAGTAACTCCGTTTTTTGTAGTTTAATTTTTGATACGCTTACAATGAAATAAAAGCCCGAAAAACAAGCTATCGCTGATATAAAAAAAAATTATGACAATGCAAAAAAATAAATAAATATAGATGTTCAAAAAATATAACAAATAATCATGAAATTAATATAGTTATTTTCTAAAATGACTTTTTCCTTCCTTAATTATTTCTGAACAAAACATTTTTGCGGATATTGTTAAAACTATTATCTAGTGAATATAATACCTACATAGTAACTCAAAGGCCGCATCTTTGACCTAACATCGTTATATTTGGCATAACCGAAGGTAAGCGTAACAATTTATTTGCAATCAATTTATTATTTACTTTGTTTTCGAGTTTATATTTATAGCGACTGACAAAAGCAAATAAGGGGCATTTAGTTCAATAATTTTCTCTACAACCCGGGTGAAGCCTAGTGGTCCGAGATTGCAAGGCCACCAGACGTCACGTATTTTCTAACGAACGAAATGTGGAAGATTGAGTAGTGTTAGTATGTACTAAGAACGTATGCCTACCTGCTAGCTTGCTCAGACGGCCAATTTTCAGGTATCAGGTAATGAAGGTACATAAAAAAATTATCTACCTCACGTAAATTCTAATGGCTGATTTTCACATATATTTTAGGCAATACCCTCATAAATAAGTCGCCAATACTGCCAGACACTTTCCGTCAGCCGTATTGCT
>DWAJ01002487.1:0-17388 GCA_018238005.1 Eurema mandarina
ACTGAAAACCGAATATGTTTGCATTTCCAGGTTCCGAGACATTTTATATGTTTTTAATACATTCTTTCACTTCTAATTTATTTGTGCTATTCATTAACGTTAGTAAAACGGACCAAAGTTTATTATAATCTATATAAATGGACATCTACTCATTCGATGAGTTCATATGAAAAGCACATACAAACTATACTGTATAAATAATTTTGGAAAGTTTTTGATGTGGAAATAAATTATTATAGTTTTTACTTAATCTCGTCATGTTTTTATAGTGATTGATATAGTTTCAAGGATTATTTTATTTATTGGCTTTAATTTTGAAACGCCTGGTCATTTTCGACAGCGTTACTCTAATATTGTTATTTGATAAAATACTTTCTTGCGCTCTACACGTCATGTTATACTCGTATTGTAAACGACATTGGCTACGTCACGTGACTAGCACTAATCATTGTATTTAAGTAGCCTGAACTCTCTTTACGTTCAACCACTCTAAGTTCAACCGCCCCAGTTATCTAAATAAAAAGCAACAAATGCAGTAATATTTATTATAAAGACACGTGGTTAATTATAATGTTTTATTACTGTACATGATTTAAAAAAGAACCAACTTTATAATATAGATATCCAGAGAAATATATTTAATTATAAATGCACTTCCATTTTGCCTGTCAATTACTATATTGGCAATATCACGCTTATTTCGTACACATTGTTGGTCACGTGATAACACATTCGATCTACACTCAACTACGCGGTTTATATTTTGAGAACATACGAGTACTGTATAGGTAATCAATTTACTGTCACTTAATTAGAAAATATGTTATTGTATTATCACTGCAATATTCCATTACGCAATAACAAGCAGAATAATCTATACTTATTATAAATCTGTAGAGAGTTCAATTCTGTACTTTAAATATATTTCCAAAATAACTATCGGGGAGTCATTAGGGATCGATACTGATGCTGAGAATGCAATTAGCAAAATTTTTGTCTGTCTGTCTGTCTGTTTGTATAACCGTTATAGACACAAAAACTACTGGACGGATTTTAACGAGACTTGGTACAATTATTTTTCATACTCCTGAGCAGGTTATAGTATACTTTTCATTACGCTACAATCAATAGGAGCGGAGCAGTGAAGGGAAATGTCGAGAAAACGGGAGAAGTTACTACATGTCTTAAGCTTCCGTTGCGTGTGCTACCTTAATCGTTAATGTTACACATAAATCATGTATGGCGGAAATGTTCTCCTTAAAATTATATAAAAAATATCCTAGTACAGCATATGACTATCTTGTATAGTCTTATGAGTCAATCACAATAACACGTGTCACTCCCTATAGCTTAGCAGTTCGAAGCGGTCTGATTATATTTGTCTACTCTTACGTTTATAACACTCTCAGTCATCCCTAATTAAACAAGTAAACATTATTAACTACTCGATATAAAAGAATCATAGAAATCGGTATAGAAATACCAAAGTAATACATGAAATACTTACTATAATATTCAACGAGCAATATTTGCATGTATCTAACGATTTCGTTGAAAATTTAAACATAAGTTCTTACTTCTTACATAGGCAAAAAATTTAATCTTGCTAGGTTTCATCACTGGGAAAATTCGTTTCCCCTGTATTTTCGCGCAAAAAGATTCACCGCTTAAAATGGCGGTTACAGCACAATACATTCGTTACGTACTGGTATGGATGTGATAGACCAGTGGTTGATGCGTTAGACTATGAAATCGATGTTTTGGTTCGCGGTTCAAATCCCAACTTCATATAGTTTTATATTTTTTCCATTTCTATTTTTATATTTTTCATTTTAGATTATATTATTACATTTTTGATTTTGATTTTGTTACTCAAATAAGATTTTTTTATAATTGAGGAGGAGGCTATCGCACCCACCTCCCTATAACGCGTAATGTTCTAATCCCAACTCTACAGACCTCTATTTTTTTATAGAATTAATTATTTATTATGTGGTTTCTGAATCATGCTATAAGGATAATAAAAACTGCACTTGCAATCTTTCTCCGGAATGTTATTTAATAAGAATGTATTTACATAATTTTCGTTTTGCAATGGGCGTTTTTGGGAAAAACGACGGAGACGCGGACGAAGTCGCAGGCAACAGCTAGTATAAAATAAATGTACATAATATTTATAGATATAGATATATCATCATCCATGTTAATCTATAATAAATAAGTATATCGATATACAATCTTGTAGTTGTCGTTTTCTATTAATTATAATTAAACGACAATTAATTATCGATTAGAATTAAAAAAAATCTTATTCAAATTATCTCGACAATAGTATGCAAAATATCGTGATTTCTTTAACTAACAAGGCTATAATACTAAAAATAGTTGCCAAAATAAGGCGAAAAAAATTTTTCGATCGTAAAGCACTCTCTGATGCTTCGCATCATGAGTCGTGCAATAGTTTAAAATTAAAAAAACAAGCTATGTATTATAAATAATCCAAACTAAAAAGTAGAAAATAAATAATAGTTTAAAAAAACTAAAAAACATGCTTTTTATTAGAGATGGGCCGAGTACTCGGTTGATACTCGGTACTCGGCGTACTCGGCGGGGTTTTTGATACTCGTACTCGGCCGAATAACTCGGTTAATCTTTATTATTTGATACCGAGTATATTTTGTTTAAGAAAAGAAATATATTTAGGTAGATATCATTAAAACAAGAGTGCTAACAAACTTTTTAAATTACTTATCTACTATGACGTGCAACGTGTTACGTGACGTGTCTGTTTGCAAACAATCAAGCGACTGGTAGTTGGAAGGTTTGGGCGGGGACCGGGGTGAGGGCTGTATTAATGTGAGCCGACAGTGGTTGAAACATTTAACATTTAGCATTATGTCGCATAATGCGCTCTAGTGCTATACATAATTGGAAAACTAGGCCTGTTTGTACTTGTTTAAACGCGAAATGGGAATTTGATTGAACCGAGTTACTCGGCCGAGTACTCGGTTGAAATAAAATTAAGCCGAGTAATACTCGGTACTCGTTACTCGGCAAAAGTGTTACTCGGCGCATCTCTAATTATTAATTAATTCGTCAAGACGAGAACTGTCAAAAACTTTTTATTTAATGTTAACAACCTGCTGTCAAACTCAACAGGTCAATGTCTAAGTGTATGACTTTTTAAAAAATGAAAATCACGGTACACAACTTTTGTATAAAACAATTAATAACAAAGATATATAGAATTTAATTTTATGAGTTTCATCTATGTAAATATATCACAGATTAAAAATTAGTCAAACGGCCAGATTATAATAGTATTTTCCTCAATTATATTATTATAATATCATTGATTGTTATGCTTTTAATATTATATCTAATCTAAATAACTTTAATAATATTTCACCTTCAGAAATATAATTTTCTTCTACAATAATTATTTCACTGCATAATTCACTAGAAACTAGAAAGCAAGTTAAACAGAAGCCGTCTAAATCAAACGCAGTAACGAATTAATACCGACTCTAACTTGTCTAAGTAATTACTCAAAGTATCTCGCCCGCTGATTGCACGGTACAGCAGCTGTGATTTTAATAAGCTCTTTTGATGGTCATATAATTAAGCTTAAAAAATCTATGCTAATATTTAAAGAATGTTGATGCAGTATGTTGAAGCTGCAATCCGTAAGTCGTTAGTCGTAAGCCGTGAGCCGTTAGTTATGACCTATGCGTGTTCAAAATATAAACATATAATACTTTCTTCACAATTCATAACTAAAAGTTATAAAAAACATACTTTAAAGATTATTCAATTGGGCCGAAAGCAATGTTATTTATACATTTTTATTATTAATGATTGTGAGAATATACGTTTGTTTATTCTTCCTCGCTAAAACTACTAAATCGATTTTACTGAACTTTTCCTATTCTACGGCTCCATATTTAAACTTGGATTAACGCTTAGGATTATTTTAATACCTATACTGCATCGGTAGCAATAATTACGCAGAATAAACCGCGTAGCACTTCAAGTCTACTATACTTGACGCGCCAAAGAACTTTCATGTGAGGACATCACGTGCCAACGACCTGAGGTAACGACTTTTTAGACATACTAGCTGTAAAATCTGATACGTCTATCTGATAGCTGCCGTTCTAAGTGCTCGGAGTTTATTGACAGCTGTCTTTGTGTTTGATTTTTCAGTCAATGCCCTCATATGATGATGAACTTAATTTAACATAGATATTACTAGTTTGTCTAAAAACTCGATTGGACGACAGAGAAGTAACGTTTTCTACGTCCTTTTGACGATTGAGAAATAGCGTATTATGTATATACGAGTGTCTTTGTTAGTGACAGGTTCATGTTTTTCTGTCTTTTAGTTTTTCATCTCGATTACGTAACATATCTTACTGAAACACTGAGACCAAGTTTTAATAAACGTATTTATGCCAAGTAGCTACAAGAGTTAGTCCCGAAAATATAATCAGACGCAAACACCAGAAATCTTTTACACTTCGGGGCTCGCAAAACTTCGACCCCAACCATTGTGCTTAATCGATAACAAAAGTTGGAAACAAAAGAAACTTGGGCAAATCAATTATTCGACAATCTCGGCGCTTATCTGACAGGATTCGGGTTTTGGCACCACGAGTCAAGATTGGCAGTCGATAATTTATCGTGTTTTTTGCTTTCGGCATTCCCTTTTCCAATTTAATTCAATAGAAATGTATGGCATGTTTTTTTACTTATTTTATGAAGGGTAGGTGTGAGTTTTCTAGTTTGTGACATTGTAGGGGTAATCACTGGTTGCCCGGGATCCCCACTCATTGCGGCGGAGCGATTAACAGTGGAGTTTTGGTCGGTAGAAGTCTGACATAACCCATGGTCCTTCCCCGAGGTCCATGGGTATCCCATGAGGATTTCCCCACTATAAAAAAAGGGGGTAATCACTGGTTCCACTAGTAAATGTTTTTTAGCTTCTACCCTCCTTTATCTATCTTTTATGCCCTTCTCTCCCAAATCCTTTCTTCTTCTCGCTTTTCTTAAAGCCTGCAACGCATCCGTGTTGCATTTATCTTAGCGGCTATCCATGGATGGAGTTGATCGTTAGCCATTTGGTGAATTTCCCATGTAACGTAAAGATACGCACCGTTTTCTTAAATTTGACGCAAAAAGACTGTAACAAAGAATCCCCTAACCATTAAAATTTTCCTTAAAAATATTATCCGAGTGCTTAGTTAATTTCTCTTCAAACTCCAGGCCATAAAGCTATTGTTCTAGTAAATAACAAACAGCGAAATCCACGTTTAAGCAAACTGTAAGCTCTCTAATCCTAGGATTATATAATTTGGAGTCCTGGCCTCATTGGATTTATTAATATTTGACTTAGCCAACATTGGAAACTTAGATCATAGCTTTGAGGTCGTTTTGAGTCTTAGTGGTAATGTTAAGCGATAGTTCTCATTTATATTTGTACCTTAATACTTAGAGTTAAATTTGCGAGTGACCGTTATTGATAATATGCATAATATTTATGAATGTCACGATCCGAATAATGCCAAACCGTGTGATTTAAAAGGTAATTTCGATTTTATCAGGAACTGATTTCTCAGGAATTAATATCATAATATACATAAGACAAAAACAAGCATGCGAGCTATACCTGCGATCTTTAACTGTACCAATTGTACAGTCACTTCTTGAAGAAAAACGTGTTCTGTATAATCTAGTCTGTAGAGGTGGCATAAGGAAGTTTAAGACTATGAAAGGAACAATTTCTACACCTTTTCATACTTTTTCTTGAAAATTATTTTTACCAAAACAAAATACCTAACATTATATGAATGTCATAAGATATTATGACGTATCAACCAAAAAATATCGTAGAGCCTGGATACATTTACCGTGAAATTAATCGCATTATCTACTTTTAACTCAATTATCTCTTACACTTAAATAAATTGAAGATTTATTGCAATTTCAAACAATCACCGTAAACTTGTCCCATTCGTATTCATAGACCATCCGTCGTTTAATTAAACATTCGAGTTCATCAAAAGCATTCTTTCACTCACTGTCTTTTGTTTCGTGAAGTGAACAATATCTCTTTTTAATTGTCTTTTTAATTTATGACGGACATTCACGGCTTTAATTACGCTATTGTTGTTTTTATTTTTATGTTAAATAAACTAGTGGCCGTGACGACTTCAATCTTTTTCTTCAATTAGTGCCTCTTTATTTCTATACTAACTAACCCGTGCCCACTTCGTTGGGCTTTTTATATAGCCTATGACACTCAGTAATAATGTAGCTTTCTATTGGTGAAAGAATTTTTAAAATCGCTTCAGTAGATCCCTAGATTACCCCTTACAATTTAACAAACACACATAAGTTACTTCTTTATAACATTAGTATAGATGAGACTAGTGAAGATAGGTAATTAGGTCCACACACTTTCCTTGTAGTCCCTAGAAACTTTAAATAGTTGGACAATAATCAAAAATCCAGTTTTCTCCCAAAAGTGGCACAAGTATCACTTCCTTCTGTGGCTCTATGTTAACTTGTACCTATCTTGTCTCAATAGACATGTCGCAGTCGGATTGTATAATCGTTGAACCGCCGCATTACAAAGCGGCCTTGTTTTTAAAAACAGCTAGCCGTAATGTAATACAGCGGATTATACAATCCGACTACGACAGATTCACCACTTTGAGCTTTCTAATGCTACAGGGCACGTTCTGTTTCCATATTTCGATTTCCGGGTTGCTGACCATTTAATAAAAAAAAAATTTGTAATTTAACTCAAGCATTTTGTTAACGTGCTAATAATGTCGAAGACGGACGTATATGAAATAACTATCTATAAGGTTCAAATTTGGAACCAAAAAATTTACGTTTTGTTATAATACAATACATCGACAATTTTAATATGTGAGTATACATTGCTTTAAGGTTTTAAAATTAAAAAAAAAATATATTTTTTCATATTACGTAATACGCACATGTAAAAATCCATGTGAATTTTATGAATGTAATCCTACAAATAATATGAACACTTTAAAAACACTATTTCATGGCTGTCAACACGCAAAATCGCGAGAATTACTGATGTAAAACAATTTCGTGGCATGACTAACAAAAGTCACTATGCATTAAGACGAACATAGAACTTCCATTTGGCGGGAAACTTGACATTGTCATGACTGTGTTATAGAGTATACATAATGAACCCGAAAAAAATTATAAACATTTAAAAAATATTACCTTTTTAGTAAAAATCATTTGTATAGGTAATAATTATATATGTATACTAGTATTATAAAGAAGTAAAGCTTGTGTGTTTGTTAAATTGTAAGGGAAATCTTGGGATCTATTGGGACCGATTTTAAAAATTCTTTCACCATTAGAAAGCCACATTATTACTGAGTGGGCAAGTGGGCACGGATCAGCTAGTATTCTATATTCGTAGACATATGACTTAATACCTTACTGAGAAACGAAACAGTTTTGTAGGTAATAAAAACACAAACATACACACACACACACACACACATACATACACACTCGAGCACTAACACATTTCCAAACGACTCAATGAATTTTCGAAAATTAGCATGATAACACAGGGTAGACTTTTAATTCCAGTATCGCTACGAGAACGAAAATGTTTCCGTAAAACAACTGGAAGCGCCTTGTAATTTTGTAAACTATTAAGTAAAAAAAATAATCTCCTACATAATAATTTTTCTGATCAAAGGCTCGAATAGAACAATTTAAAAAGTCATTTCAAGAATGGAATCTCCTGAAATCGCTTAAATAACCGCAACAAATAATTAGATGTTATCCTTAACATAAAATGATATAATAATTAATTTATACAATATAATCTCACTAATCTCCCAGTCACGTACCCTGAGGTACAATTTAAAGAAAACATTTTCCTCAAACCAAGAACACGAAAGATAGCCATTCATATAACTCCGAAATAACTATTTATTGTGAATTTATTAGGGTCTTGCTGTATCGAAATACAATTGGCCTTTTATTTCATTGTGTAAGGTCAAGGGGCATTTTTATTTCAGCTCATTTGGTCTCGTCTTTCACGTTATATTTTGAACTAGTTACCCGTTCCGGTTTTGCACGCATTATGCATAATATTATGTTTTACTTAAGTATATAATGATTTATTAAAAATAACTCACCAAAATATGTTGAGTGGTGTAAAAGACCTAAGCATAATATTGTAGACTATAGAGAGAGACATACAGCGGAAAGTGACTTAGTCTTATTGTAGGCACCCTGTGTTCCAATATACATATAATAATCGTCAAAAAAGTTTAGCGATTGACGAGAATAGCTGCGCATCGGTAGAATCGCGGTCGTGGGTGCGAGAAAGACAACACGACTGGGACAACCAATCAACGCTCGCGCACATGAAAATCACGCGCCCCGCGCGCCGCACCGCTACCTCGATACCTTATTTTTGACTTCTGCGCAGGTTTCGTTCACCGCTAAAGGTTTTTGACGATTACTATACCTATCTCTATTCACGTGATCAGTAAAAATGTGTTTTCAAGATTATTCAAGCCTTGTAAAAAGACTTAAGCCCGAAAACTGACACCATAGGTAAATAGTATTCTCCATGATTATGCATAACGTAATAACTTGATCTTGAGGCAGATTTTTGAAAAGTTATTACATGTTATCCCAACCAGCAATGAATGTTGAACAACAAACCAAGCACTTTTTTGAACTGCATATTTTTTATTATATCGAACACTCTCAGAAAGTACTAAGTAGTGCTTTAGCTACATGCGTGCCATTATATTACGTGCAGTAGCAGACTGCAGAAAATTAACAAATGTTTTCTTTAATTTGACATTGACCGTAATGTCGCACTATGCTCTGTAAATGGAAAACTGATTATGTCGTTTGTGATCGACGGCTGTCAAATGTCATTTGTCAATGTCAAAATGTGTAGCGTTTTGATTTGTTAGATTTTTAGATGATTAAACGAGTTGTTAGTTGATGGATGTAAAGTATAAACTGTTCAATGTTTACCCTTTAGTACACTATTATTGACTATATTTAGTGCTTCACTTTTTAGTGTTTATGTGCTGTTATTAATTTATTAAAATGCTTAAAGCTGTGATTCTTATTGGAGGACCGCAAAAAGGTAAGGCAACGTCACCGGTAAAACTTGCATTGTGTACTGCTATTATCAACGCTACTGATAACACATTTCCATGTGAAAAGATGTGTGTTAGACATATCTATTGTGACTATATTTCACATAGTTATAACAGCCTTCATTCTATTGTATAAAGTTATAATAGGGAACACCAATAAATATCAAAAAGTTACTTTTATTTGTACCGATACGAAGTTTTTTCATGATTAAATCGCCTCATCAAAGTCCATTTCGCCATCTGAATTCTGAAAAGAAAAAAAACTGTCTAAAGATTAGTTGTATTGTAACATTTTAATTAATTTTACTTTTTAATTTGACTTACATTTTTTACAGGCACTCGCTTCAGGCCTTTATCGTTAGACACACCAAAGCCGCTATTTCCTATAGCTGGCTTACCATTAATACAACACCATATAGCAGCATGTGCTAAACTAGAAGAATGCAAAGAAATACTTATAATTGGTTCCTATCCTATATCAATAATGTCACAGTTTGTCTGTGATATGCAAAAGGAGTATCGTTTAATAATCAGGTATGATTTTTTCATAATCTGAGAATAAATTATTTGTTTTGGTAGTAACATTATTTGGATGTCTCGCACAGGTAATCTAGAATGATGTTGGTTGGTCTGGTCTAAATAATCTTCACTATAACATTTAAAAAAACTGTATGTTCTTTCACTTCAGCCATAGAACATCTTCAGCTGAATTAACGCTACCCTTAAGACTTTATTAATAGGGCTGATTGCTTGCGGCTGGAATATTTAATGTTGAGAAAAGAATATGTTATATAATGTATTTAAAATTTTTATGAAGAAAGACAAACTCCAATTTCAAAAATGTAAAGATTATTTTATTTTTGCATCATTATTACATTACATTATATAAATATTTTAAACTGATAAATCACTGATGCCTTTACCTTTACACAGTGATCTTAATGTCCAGTTTTTTGGCTAATAAAATAACAAGCTAAAAGTATACCTTATAATTTCAGATACCTCCATGAATTCATGCCACTTGGCACTGGAGGTGGACTCTACCACTTCAGGGATCAAGTAAGAGCTGGCAATCCATCGGCATTCTTCCTCCTCAATGGTGATGTGTGTGCTGATTTCTGTTTGAAAGAACTGTGGACTTTTCATGCAGAACATGCTGATGCTATGGTATATAAATGTTATTTGTATATTTAAATATATTTTATACTAGCAATGCCCCACGGATTTACCCGCGTTGGTCTCGGAACAATACCGGAATGCAAAGTAAAAATATAGCCTATGTTACTCAGTGATAATGTAGCTTTCTAAAGAAAAAAGAATGATTAAAATCGGTCCAGTACTCTTTACGTTTATTTGGTACATATAAAAATACGAATCTTTCCTCTTTATAATATTAGCGTAGATTGCCTATGGATAGTAACAGTTTTGAATCCTCATAGTATTACAAAAATCGTATCACCGACTAGAAAGCAGTTTCTACAAAAAAGACTTGGCAAGTAACTTTGATAGTTCTGCAAGCTCTGGTAATTGTCAAATGTAATTCATCTAATATAATTATTTAATATCAATGTTTCCTTTCCAGGTAACAATAATGGGTACGGAAGCAACTCGGCAGCAATCTATAAACTTCGGTTGTATGGTGCGAGACCCCTTCACTGGTACAGTCAGTCACTATGTAGAGAAACCTCAAGGATATGTATCTACATTGATTAATTGTGGAGTGTATGTGTGTTCCTTGAAAGTGTTCCAAGTCATGGCTGAAGCGTTTCAGAGTAAACACGATCAGATATACAGGTATAGTTTTATTATATAATGATTAAAAAAAATTATAATGGCTTATAACCACACGGCCTCCATTTACATGTGGAGTCTATAATCTTGTGTATTTCTCTTTCGTATGTGTTTCTGTTATGTTTACTACATCTAATAAAGTATATTCATTTTTATAAATTTATAAATAAATAAAATACAGAAAGCGGTCCTAATTAGAATACTTGACGCTGTAATCGGATCAAGATATTCTATTTAAATCGATAAAAAATAGTATTATCTGTTATTAGATTTCCTAACTGATAATGTCGCGTTTTAGATATAAGAAGCCGTATATAATATATTTACCGTTTCTAGTGTCATGATAAGAACTAAATTTCTATAATGAACTACAATAGGCAAATTTCTGGAATACCTTTAAAATGTCATTACTACATCTGGATTAAGTGTTTCTAGTCACAAAGTCAAACCATTTCATTATTTATTTATTTTATTTATTTATTTATTGAGTACAACCACATCATACATAATTAAATATACACAAACAATTACTTTAGTTAACAATTATCTCTTATGCATGGCAAAAACGGTTTACATAATTTAGGCCGAAATTATATTTTTAAGGCTGTATATAATAATAATTATGAATTAATAAAAAGGATTTTTGTTTGAGGCTAAACAAAATGTTAAGTGATCAGCGCCGCCCATGAGCACTCGCGATGTCGCGAGTGTGTTGCCGGCCTTTTAGAGAGTGTTAAGTAACAATGCAAAATGAGAATAATAATTATATTTGTAATTAAAATATTATTTTTATGCAAGACATCATAAAGCCTTTTTTACATATTTTAAATTTTGTTTCAGACATTCTGCCGTTGACGTGGTAGGCGAGGTCACAAGGGAACAAAGATGGCAGCCGACGGGCGGAGACAGGTGACAAAAACTTATTATTATGTTTTTAAATCATTAATAGAAAATCACTCACTTTTTATTTATTTTATTTTTTTCTAGTCATATAAAAAAATTTAGGATTATCGGCCAAATACTCACACGCAAATTAAATTTAAGCACGCGTTAAGACTCGTAATTTTGACAGAATTGTATGGCGAACTGTCAAATCGGACCGGTTTAAGTTGTACTTAAATTTAAGTTGCGTTTCAGTATTCCGTCATAAGTTACGTGAAATCTTGATCCTTAAGTACGGGACTTTGAACGGGACGTGGGGTATTTAGTATTTATGATGTAAAAGATTAATCTATAGTAGCCGATAGCTGTGTTACAGGCGAACTTTAATATCACTTGAATATTATGTTTTTGAGTAACAAACAAAAAATAAATAATAAAATAATTTTCTTACAAAAAATTTCGCATCGCACAAAGTAATACGTATTTTAATTCAGTATATAGAAATGATTTAATAGTTACAAATATAATAGTTAGTGTGAGGAACTACGTTTTTTTGAAGTCGGTTAAAAACACAAACACACGCGACTCCTATTATACACACACACACATATACACACATGTCACAAGCAATGTCATGTTCCCAAAAGAAAATTTGTCTACTGTTTGCTCAAAAGGCTTTGAAAATTTCACATGAATGTCACGTTCTTGCCGGTTATACTGACAAGAGCGTGCAGTGAGGTCTTTAGTAAAATTACTTTTCTGATTCTGCGAAAGAAATTGTTATACCCACCTATTATATTATTTACTACCGTCAATGTAGTTGACATTGACGGTAGATTGAAAATCAAATTTCACTGCAATAATAATTATGAAAATTCTCAGAATTTCGATACCTTTGTCAACATTGTTATCCATTGAAATCTATTTAATTGGAAATTTCTAGGAATTATCATTTATAACAAAGCCAGTCTCGCCGGCCTATTTAATTTGTTAGATAATTGAATATTTCAATAGTTATCCTTTAGGAAATTTAATTCAAAATATAATATATATCGACTTATCTCATTTTCCAAATTTATTAATAACAAATAAATAAGCTAAATAAATAAGCTTGGAGTTATCAAAACAGCTTTAACAATGTCGAATAATATAATCTTTTTAACAAAACAACTACAACCAGTTCCATTCAATCATTCATCTTTCGGGAGGGATGATCTTACAGAAGAATACTGTGTGTGTGTACACACACATATGTCTAAACACAAACACATTGAATGATAACTTAGTTCATTGAATATTTGAATACCCCTTATTTGCTATTATTGTCAATGTCAATACATCTCTCTAGATTATCAGCGTTTTCAAGCGGTGACAGGTCAAACCTGATCCGCTCCCACGCAACCAAGTCTGCAGAGTGCAGCCAGGGATCCCCAAGAGCGCGGAGAACTCCTCGGGAGTCCAGAAGAGTGTCGCTAGCCCAGGCGCCTGGGTACGTGCAGCTCAACCAGTACAGACTCCTGGAGCCTATAGGGCAGGTAAGTAAAATGTCAAATGTTTCCTCCACCTCATCCATTATGAGTCTGGAGTCTTTCACGACATCCATTATATAAAAGACTACTGTCAAAATTAGGAGCCACTGAAAATCAGTATTGGGGTTGTTTCCAATACCTCGGCCATGTTAAGTGGTCCCTTTCCAGACTGTGTTTTTCTCTTTGTTTTATTGTATGAGCTCTCGAATAAATGTTTCTTTCTTCCTTTCTTTCAAGTGATAAAAGTCACTAAAATTCCTGGACCATGTAGAAGGTTTTTTGTCCAGGAATATTGGAAATTTATAGCTAAATCAGTTTCGCCTACTGTAAATACAATAGGTACCCTAAAACCCTGTATATTCATCGTTTTCTCAGATTTCAACCTCAGCGTTACCGGTTTTTTAGAACTAGTCCATATACTCTCTGGTTAACACAGCTTTGGTGACAGACAGTTGTCCTATTTCTTGGTCGAGTTAACATTTTAACCCGAGAATCTGAAATAATGTTTTATATCGAGAGGTATCAGGTTTATATTTAGAGTTAGTATTCCTAGCGCATGACCTAGATCCTGAACTTACTAACACATTAGCCAGACTACACCCAAATTATTAATATCTATTTAAATAAAAAAATAAATTATTAATATCTATCAAAACATTTCGAAACTAAAGGAAACAATAACTAAACTAAATCGTTTTGTTTTCACATAACATGATGCAATTTTATACCTGTTCGAAGTTTCTTCAGCTATAAGGGTATGAAATACATTTTGTCATATAAATACTCGTGAGTCCATAAAAGTTGCAATTGTGCTGCAAATTTCCAGCTCACTGCACTTGCACCGTTGGAGCTCACAGTTTCCCAGAAGAAAAATATTTTACAGTTCTTCATTTTGAACAGTATTTTTATACACAGCTTTTACGCTTGCATATTGAAATAGATTTTCCGATTCGTTTTAAATAAGAGACAATTTATCTGGATGATATTTTAAATGAGAAAAGTATTTCGTTTCAACATAACGTCCACGTGGATTAATAATTCCTAAAATAGAATGCTTCGAATGAAATTATTTTAATGTTGGTCTTTTGTTTCAGGGTTCGTATGGAATTGTGAAGTTGGCGTACAATGAGGAGGATGACACGCATTATGTATGTATTGTTATAAAAAATAATCTCTCAACTGAGCTTATAGCGCATACTTGAGTTGTTTTTATTAATATATGTTTTGTTGTCCGGGTACAAGGACCAAATTGTCATTAATATTAGTTAACTTCATTATTTAAATGATTAACAAATATGACTATATTATCAATTAATGCTATTAAATTCTAAAGTCACCTGATAGCCTACCCTCTATTAAATACAAAAATATATATAGAAAAGATCAAAACTTTACAAACACTTTTCAATGAGTTCCACAATTTCTCCGCAGTCTTAATTTAAACCCCCTTAAAATTTTCTACCTCCAAGTCATGTTTCCAATTACGTGTACACAACTTAACATGAACTTCAGTCCGAAAACATACGAGCCACGATAAAAGTTCCCGAGATATAACTCGACATGTTCATAAAGTCCACGGATGCAGGTACCTAATTAAAACTTTACGTAGCGAAGTTTAAATCTTTTTGACTTGGGGTAACGTTGTTATGTCAAGGAAGTTAAGACGGGAATCCTTGCAGATGAAAGATCTTACTGATATTATGAAAGATCCTTCCTACTAATATAAATATGACAGTTTGTCAGAATGTATGTTTAATGTACGTTTGTTATTCTTTCACGCAAACGGCTCGAACGATGTAGTTGAAATTTGGTATGTAGATAGGTGATACCTTAGATTGATACATAGGATACTTTATATCCCCGTATTGCTCTGGGAACGAGAACTACGCGGGGAAAACTGCGGGGCGCAGTTAGTATAAAATATGTCTGTCGTTATTACGAAAGGTTTCATTAATCTTACATATGACATCCATGGGGCTTAAGCCTTTAATAATCCTATGATTACTCATATGAAGACCGCAAAACTTTATGAGTCTTTATATAGTACTAGCCGCTCCCCGTGGTTTTACCTACGTAGTACCCGTTCCCGGAGCAATACCGGGATAAAAAGTATCCTTTTTTTTAATCCAGGATATCATCTGTTTACATACCAAATTTCAACTAAATCATTCCAGCCATTTTGCCGTGAAAGAAAGACAAACAGACTAACCCTAGACACTGCAAAGTATGTCTCCCAATAATCAACGAATTTTCTACCGACAATGAATCTCATTTTGTTTCCCCAAACCAGGCTATGAAGATCCTCTCAAAGCGCAAGTTAATGCGACGCGCGGGTTTGTTCGGCCGCCCCCCGCCCCGGAGACCAGGTCCTGGCCCTCCCCCGGATCCGCTGCAGAGCATCTATAGAGAAATAGCTGTTCTGAAGAAGCTCGACCACCCAAATGTTGTTAAGCTGGTTGAGGTAAGTAACATTGCTTAAACTTGAGACTGAGTTTGGAGTTACCAAATATAGTTTTGGTATTGGTTGTAAGCAAATTCGACAATTCGAATCATTTGCTGTTGGCGATCTATGCTTGAATCAAGCTACCAGCTGTAAGTAACTAGCGTAGTCTAGGAACAAGCTAAAACATTTTTGAACCTTTCAAAATATAAATAGATTTAATGGGGCTTAATACATTCTTCTTTAGTAATTTCTATAATAGTCTGTTACCGCTTAGACGTTTTTCAAGAACTATTTGTATTTTTTTATAAAAATAACTAAATAAAAAAATATAACGTGTAGCAGTAAATATAAAGAATATAGAGGTAGAATCTACTTGCAAAATAAAACAAAAACGTCCCAAAATTTAACTTCAAGGTACCATTTTGTACCACCTCGTATTTTTAAATTCATCTCTCTGTGGGACAAGCGAACGTTACGGGCTGTAATAATAATAATGATAATTTATTTCCATAATAAGGTGATTTACAAAATTTTTTACCCAGGCTCCGAAGATAGTAAATACTGTTTTTCAGGAGCCTGTTTCATGCAATCATGACACACATGCGGCACCGACACAATTCGTTGAGCTATGATTTAAATATTTAATACAGAAAACGAAATCCCCTAGCGCTATTCTTTCGTTAAATAGTTTAAACTTTAATCTTTTACCTATCCTTAAAAGGCCGGCAACACACTCGTGACAACGTGAGTGCTCATGGGCGGCTGATCACTTAACATCAGGTGACGCGCTTGCTCGTTTGCCCCCTATTATATAAAAAAAAAATAAACCCTTGCCTATATTCAATTTGCGACATTTCTAAATAAAGACAGAGGCAGTTCAGTGAATATTTAATTACAATTGCAAGGCAAGTGAATTAGTTCGCAGCGCGTGAGATGTTCTACGAAACGCCTCACTGAGTTAAAATAGCTCATTCTATCAGGAAACCAGGATGTACATACTAATGAAAGAAAATCAAACAATGGAATAGCTCAGTATCTTGTTGGTTCTCTATAAAAGCTGGTATTCTAACCTGAAGCTCTACTCCGAACACAATCGATGTCGATTTTTATTATTTTCGATACAGTTTTTGAGCAACTTCGAATTAATATAAAAACTTTTTTTGTTTTGATAACATTCCGATAAACTGATGTGCAATCTGATTCTTTATTAGAGAATATTAAGTCTCACAGCTCGGTTAGCAGTATCAAAAATTTTCGATATCGACGACGATTGCATTCGGAGTAGCTACTTTCGTGTACGTATTGGTCGCGTAATACCACAACGTAACCTATGATCTTCTAAAGCTACCGAAAGAAATTCATTTACGTTGATCCTTTCTATATCTCTTGCGAGCCAATTATTTTTGTTAGTATGACAGTCACTTTTATCTGTCTGTCCCAATGTGTGCTTAAATCTTTAAAACTACGTAACCGATTTTCATGCGGTTTTTTTATCAGTTACAGTGATTCGAAAAGAAGGTTTATATGTATGTGTAATACATTACAAACC
>DWAJ01002488.1:0-17385 GCA_018238005.1 Eurema mandarina
CCTGCTAGCTTGCTCAGTCGGCCAATTTTCAGATATCAGATAATGAAGGTACATAAAAAAATTATCTATCTCAAGTGAATTCTAGTGGCTAATTTTCACATATTATGTAATAATATGTTTTTTGATAATTATATTGACATCTCTCTGTCATGTGTGTGACAAAATCAAACAGATCAATATCTTATTATTAAAAAAAATATTATTAATTATTAAAGAAAACTACTAACTAGATATCGTTCAAAATAATTTTCGTTGGTAATGAAATGAAATGAAAAAAAATTTGATTTTCAGTTCTAAGTATGGGGAGCGCCCAATATTTATTATTATTTTTTTATTTTTCAATCAAAATCTTAATGCGGTTCACAGAATACATCTACCTACCAAGTTTCAACAGCATAGCTCTTATAGTTTCAGAAAAAAATGGCGGTGACATACGGACGGACAGACAAACAAGATGAATCTATAAGGGTTGCGTTTTTTGCCATTTGGCTACGGAACCCTAAAAATGAAGCATCGAAGAATTAACGTGAAGTTAAGTGATTATTTTGGGAGCTTTAAAGCGTCTGATCAGCAATACGGCCGACGGAAAGTTTCTGCCAGTATTGGCGACTTATTTATGAGGGTATTGCCTAAAACATATGTGAAAATCAGCCACTAGAATTCACTTGAGATAGATAATTTTTTTATGTACCTTCATTACGTGATATCTGAAAATTGGCCCACTGAGCAAGCTAGCAGCTAGGCATACGTTCTTAGTACATACTAACACTACTCAATCGTCTACATTTCGTTCACTAGAAAATACGTGACGTCTGGTGGCCCTGGGATCTCGGACCATAACCTTTTATTAAGTAAGTTGACAACTAATGTCAAATAAATCACTTAAGCTGCCTGCTTGATGCTTTCGTACACATTTATTGCATTGGAACGTGTTTTTGATAGTTTGGCGCCTAAAAATCGTATTTAGATTTCACCTACGCCCCGTAAAATATATCCACAGTTTATAAACATTGTCGTTTGGTTATTACAAAAAAAAAACAAATTTATATTAATGTTTCTCTATACACGATATTATACGTGTTGACATCGGGGATCAAAGCATACAGTCGACTAGGCTGACACGTGACAGAGCCACATAAAGCTGACCGTGCGCAAAACAGCTAATGAGCTGAGGCGCGTTTCCCGATCTGTGAAAGGCTCAGACTCACGCGACAGTGCATGAGCTTCCCGATCGGCAGTGAGACGTGCTTCCCGTTCTTCAGGAGTCTCCTGAGACCGGGCATTTGCTGTCCGAATACTCTGAGAGCTGAGGCGGGTTTTCCTATCAATAAAAGTCTCAGACTCACGCGATAGTGCATGAGCTTCCCGATCGGCAGTGAAACGTGGTTCCCGTTCTTCAGGAGTCTCCTGAGACCGGGCATTTGCTGTCCGAATACTCTGAGAGCTGAGACGGGTTTTCCTAGCTGGGCCTCACGCTGTTCCATGGTCTCCCTAATTCAAGTAGCCTCCATTTGGGAACGTTGTAAACTCATTCGATATTCTCGTTGAGCCGAAGTTTCTGTAGTACGAAGCATGACGTTCCTGAGATAAAACGAGTCTCGCCTCACGATCTTCTTATACGATAACGATTAAAACGTGTTAACCTAACTTATTAATTAAATTAAAGAAGTAAAAAAATGAGGAAAATAAACTTAAATTTTTGCTTGACTTAATCAGTTTAAGACGTATTAATCCAGAATAAACTATCCTATAATACAAAATGCCTAACCCGCGCCAACAAACTTTCAGCAAGTTCAACGTGATTCTTTAAATTACCATAACTTTTTTATTTATCAACCGATTGACATGAATTAAACACTAAATGTTAAGTTAAATTCTTTACGATTTTTCTCACGGTATCACAGTTTCGTTAATGCGAATTTGTGGTAGAATACCCCAGTCTATCTCCGAGATCATATACGGACTTCCAATTATTATAAATTGACTTTTAGTTGGATTTATATTGAGCCCGTATTGTTCGCTCCAAGATGTCAGGGTGGCTAGTTCCGGATTGGCAAAATGCAAAGAATTAGGAAGTTTGTCAATTGATGTATTAGTGTATATCTGCAAGTCGTCGGCATACATGTGGTAGAGAGAAGTTAGTTGAGAGGTGTATGAAGATAATGATTAATGAAGATAGTGAACAGGAGTGGAGACAAAACGCCACCTTGCGGAGCACCGGCGAGAACAGTACACCGAGATGAGTTTTATCATCAATCTCAGTACGCTGTCGTCGTCCACGCAAGTAACTTCGAAACCAATCTAGCATCACTGGAGATATGTTAATCAAATGTAGCAAGCTCAACAGTAAATCAAAGTTTACGGTATTAAATGCATTACTGAAGTCGAGGAGTGTAAGTACTGTGAGCTGCTTACTGTCCATAGCCAAACGAATGTCGTCGCCAGGTCGAAAGCATGACTGAAAAGGACTAAGGATGTTATTCTTATTGATAAAGACGCTAAGTTGACAGTGGATTATGCGCTCAAATGCTTTTGTTAGGTAGAGGTAATATTGATATTGGGCGATAATCAGTAAATAAGCTAGGACTAGATTTTTTCGGTATGGGGATAGTTTTAGCATCTTTCCAAGCACATGGAAATGTTCCAGAAGAAATAGAGTAGTTGAAGATGTGCGTAATGATGGGATTGATAATATTAAGAAGAGGGACGATCATATTACGGTTAACAAGGTCGCAGCCAACGGCGTTAGATGATATGGACAGTATGTTTTTCTTAACATCACAGTTGGTCACTAGTTTAAAAAGAAACTGTAGATAATAAGCAGTTGGAAGCGATGAAAGATTATTTAACGTTTGTTGTTTCAGTTTTTCAGAAAGCACAGTCGGTACCTGTCCGTAGCCAATAGTCCCCGCTTTGTAACGATGGCCGTGATTTATATTTCTGGCTGGCTTTTGCCCGAGCTGAGGCCGACATAGCAAATTTTTATATTTTTTTATCACTTAAATCAATTTTTATAAACTTGACAAACACACTAAAGAATCACCGCGATATAAAGTCGAAGTCACGAGTTACGCCGATTAGAAATAAGCGAGAGCGCCGGTTTCCTACAGTTAACGCAGTATCCCTCCCCCGCCGCCGCGCTCAACCCCGACAAGAACTCAATCTCATAACAGCGAGCTGACTATATAAGTGAAATATTCACACCACATTTTTGTTTCTAAGACAAATATTTTTTTAACCCTAGACACCTAACCTTCCTACTTTGCCCTTTTAACCTAACCATTCGTTGATTCGACGAACAATTTTTTATGGCGTATAATTTAATATAATAATGTATTTATTTGGTAGTTTTTATAGCTCATTAAATTAACCATATATCATTTTAGTAAAATAAAACACATTGTGTATAGTTTAGTAATAAAATACTAATTTTTCACTTAAGTTTATACAAACTAGACTTTTTGAGATGAATGTAGACACTTCCATATAAATTTTAAAAAATAATAACAGTACAATAAAAATAACCTTTTTTTCTTGAGTAAGAATAAATAACAATACTCTTATAACATTAAAAAACATAAAAATAAAATTATTTTGAAGCCCATTGTACATAAAAATCCACCTTATGCTCACCTCAAATTGCTGTATTGTATTTTGAGCAATAACATTTTGTCATGCATGTTTTCTTGTATGAACATAGGCCACAAATCTTCATCTTTCTGTATGTGGCTTCCAATAGCTGAAGACCATTGTTAGACAATGATGGCTGACCTTCACCATGACCTTTTTTGCTGGACATTCCTAATACATTTTGTATCTTATCCTTTACGTGTTTCAGCATAGTACTAGTAGAATTTCCAAAAAGGTTTTGAGCCCCTTGCTCTATAAGTTGCAGTTCTTTTACAAAATCATGTCGAGACTTTACTTTTGATCCCATTCCCAAGTAGTATAGCAGCAAATCACATAGCTGTTAATACATGATATGTTATACTGTGAATCTTTCTTTGAAATAGGGTCATTATATCTGAAATATTACCTTAACCTTCTTCAGATGGAGTTGGCAATATTTCTGACTCCAGTTCATTCTTGTGCAGATCAAACGAAGAAATATTTTCGCAGCCAGAGACGTCATCTTGATCGTCACTTTCCGCATCATCCACCTCTAAATAATCTTATGTTTTGCTATTCGATTCCTCTAAAGCACTGGTATCTTCCTTGTCCATGAACAGACGTCTTATATCTACCTCAATAACCAAACGTTAAGAAGCCATTGTAAAATCAGCAAAAAAGCGAATCATTATTAGCTAGAAATAATTACACAAACCCTAACCATTCGTCTGAACGACGACTATTTTGGTGATATTTTGAAATAGGAAGTACTTACCCCCCGGACACGATCACTACCTGAAAGAGCTCGGCAAGCACTGAATTGACAAGTGAAGGCACGGTGACCAATGCACGTGCCGAAAAGATACAGCGATATTAATGCGGGATACTCGTCAAACCGACGAAGGTTAGGTGTCCAGGGTTAATTATTAAGGTACGATGATATTAGCTTAGTACCTTTTCGTTACGGTCCACTTTTTAAACGGATCTGATACCCGTAAGTTTCGGTGCGAATTTAAAGACGTTTCACGTCAAAAACATAGTGAGGACACAACAGACACCCAAATGCGTATAGCCATATAAAATTATATAGTATATCTAGTGGATCACTGTCTGAATGCAACCTTCTAAATTATAAAATAACTATTAAATCATTTCTATATACTAAATAAAAATACGTATCACATTGAGGGAAGCAAATTTATTTTTTGCTTTTTAGTTTGGAGTTGGTTTATTTTTGTTAAAAATTATTTTATTTTACTATTTTAATTGGTGGTGGGTCGATCATGGATGCTTCGAATGAAGAAACGACGGTTACTTTAATCTGAAAGTTGTTGTCCTATGTTAAATGCTGTAATTCGTTGAGGAATTCCCTCAACCGTATCTGGTCCCATCATCAGATTTACTGCAAACCTTCATTATAACTCATACGGGTGCAAAGTTTTCATCAATATAAATGCATTAAGTCCAAACACAAGGTAGCTAATGTATACCGTTAAGGAGTTCTTTACGCTATTCTACGTCTTCAACATCAGAACCCATCTAGATGGTAGTCACAACCCATCTAGATGTAAAGTCCTTATAAATACAAATTAGTCAAGCTCAAACACAAGGTAGCTGCTGTAATTTGTTAAGGAGTTCCCTCTACTGTATCTTGGCCCCATGATCAGACCTACTTCAGACTACTGATAATGTAGTGTTTACATAAAATACTCATTAAAAACTTATAAACGCACTGTCACCCATACAATTTTCGAAAGTTCCCCTCGATTTCGCCTGGATCCCATCATCAGATCCTGGACTTGTTAAAATGGGACCACCTCAGAAGTGAACTCTATCCAACAAAAAAAAATTGAAATCCGTCTATAAATGACGAAAATATCGGTGAACATACATAAAAAAAATATTATACATACAGACGAATTGAGAACCTCCTGTTTGAAGTCGGTTAAAAATAAAATAAATCAATTGAATCTAAAAGTCTTTATTGTAAAAATACAGTTTTTCAACAAATTGTTAAAAATATGACTTTAATTTTGTTGAAATAAAAACTTAAGTTATTATTTCATATGTGACGATATCCAGTCTTGGAATCCGGACAGTCTGGTGAAAACTTTAAGGTAGGAGGCGCATCCAAAACCAAATGAAACAAGTCCAACTTGTTTCTTATCGTTGTTTTTCACTAAAGGACCGCCGGAATCGCCCTGAAAAAGTATGAGAATTTCGTCAGATATTTTAGCCAACAACGCTCTTTTTTGCATCAATACGGGTCAACAGACGATGTCATAAAATATTTAAGAAGAAGACGAGGAAGAACACTATGGAAGCTTCGATTTTTGAGTGATTTTTGAATTAAGACTGAAAAGATAATATTTGTTTTATTTAAAAAAATTACCTGACATGTTCCGATGTTATTCTTTCCTGATGTTATGCAGAGATAATTTTTATCATAGGATATCCCACGTTTTTTTAACTCGTTTTGACAGTCTTTTTCGCTTAGGGTGAAAACTTGAAGCATTTGTAATTTTTTAGGGTAAGTTCTCCGTTTCTGAAAGAGGCAATAGCGATTGAGTACTTAGTTTCGTTTTCTTATCATGTCCTCTTCTATTCGCTGATCAACAAGTAAGCTAATTTCATTGAATTACCTGATTGTAGATGCAGGTTTTGACTAAGCCGAATGACAAATTTCTAGATGTTTGAGAATATTTGGCACATAAAAAGTTATGTTCAAGAATGTTTTAGTTAATTTATATACCTAGCTATTGCCGCTACTCCCCCCTATAACTTTTTTTTTATATGTATTCTGCTTGTCTGGGCGGGGACAAATCCAACGAACCAAAAACCATGAAAATTGGTCTAGCCGATCTCGAGTTATAAGTGTTGTAACAAACCCGTCTTTGTTTAATATATATATAAGATATTGATTTACTTTTCGTATCAGATAGGTAGGTCGATACTCACATCGATATATCCGAATCCCGATATGGTGCAGTTCTCTTTGCCTCCGATTACATTGGAGTCCACGGTTACAGTTTTCACGGCATCGGTGTATTTGATATCTTCCTTAACCTTGACCAAGGCTATGTCATTGATTAACTTGCGTTTATCATACTTCTCGTGATTGATATATTTCTCTACTTTATAATGATCTCCATCTTTTTCTTCGAGTGTATTCGTTCCCACCCAAACGTTGACTTCAAGTGAAGAAGGAAGTCTAAAATTGGAGTGAGGTGTTTGTTTAGGATATGTTCTTGATTCTAATGAAATAATACACATGAAACGTTACTACCGCCTCCGTCGGTAAGTGAGAAAATGAGATTCATAAAAGTGCGCATACTTACGGCTCTGTACAATGAGCAGCGGTCAATACAAATCTAGGAGCAATAACAGAACCTCCGCAGAAGTGGTACCATTTCTTATCATTTGGATTGCGGTATCGCAAAGAAACTTGCCACGGGAATGCTTTGTCAGGGGCTTCCTGACCACCAACTATTCTGGTGTCCCCGGAGGTACCACCTAGAAATATTAAAGCAATTAATTATTTATTCAAACCTTTTATATTTAATATTAAAAAAATACATACCATGCACAGAAACCGCTGCCACAAGTAGAAGCAAAAATGTAAACATTTTTACGATGGTTTACTCGGATATGAAGTCTGTAACTCGCCGTTAACTATATATACTATTATTGACAGCGTATACAGGATGTACTTTTAGGTTTCTTTTGTAATATATTTTCGTGTTTACACAATTAGTACCGAATGTAAGAAAGCGTCTACGTTGACCATTGTGCAAGACGTTATCTGGTTCCCTGTATATTTGAAATATAGGATAATATTACCAGTTATTTTAGCTCAAGTTTCAAGTTCATCGATATCAAAGTAATTATACTTAACTACTCTTCAATAAATCTTTGAGTTGACTGCCATAAATTTTAATAACCGACAAAGTTTGTGTCAGGGCGTGAGTTTAGAATGGAGATTGGTATTTATTATTATTAATAAAGAAATCAATTTTGTTTCTTTTACCTAGTTTTTAAAATTAATGAACGTAAAAAGTTATCTAAGCCAGTGTAAATTGGCATGCCCAGTGTAAATAAACCGTCGATAGGATTTTCCAGAATTATTATAATAATATTAGACGACCGCTTGGCGCAGTGGTAGCACAACTGCTTTCTGTGCGATGGGTCGTGGGTTCGATCCCCACACTGGAAAAATATATTTGTAATTTAAATTATTTTTGTATTTTCTGGGGTCTGGGTGTTGCTATGTATTGTACGTATGTATTTACAAAAGAGAAGTACGTATGTGTAATTTATTCCGTTATCTAGTTGCCATAACTAATAATAATAATTATGATAATAAATTATTAAAATGTTATTCGTATGACGTCAACCTGTATATATTTTTTAGAAAATTTAAAATTAATTGATAATAGAGCACCCACCTAAATATATGCATTGAAAACATAATAAAGATAAGAATTCATTATTATTCTTTTTTATAGGATCACATTTTCGCCAAAATAATTAGAAAGTAATTGCTTTTCGATTAACTTTGCCTTGAATATAAATTATTTTTTGTAGTGTGCCCCCTTCGTAGAACAGTGTTTTCATTTATTAAATACACGATTAAAACCAACCTTCTATTTTTTGAGTATTTGAACAAGTTTTTGAATAGATAATGAAATTAGCCAATATATTATAATGGAAAATTTTCCAAATGACATTTTTTGTCTTCGCTGAAATTGGTATAAAAAAAAGGAATTTATTTATTAATTTATCTATCCTTTATTATAAATACCAAAATCAAAAATAACAAAAAATAACAGATATCAAGACGTACATATAATATGTAAATGGCGGCCTTATCCCTAGTCAGTGATTTCTGCCGATCTTGCATAAACACAAAAGAAAAGAATAAGAGTTTGTTTGGTTAAATCAATATTGTATAGATAGGATCACATTTTCGACTAAATAATAATTATAAAGTAATTGCTTCTCGAACGTTGCCTTGAATATAAATTATTTTTTGTATAGTGCCCCCTTCGTGGACCACCGTTTTCATCTTCACTTTGCACCTCCTCTTTTTTGAGTATTTGAACAAGTTATTGAATAATATTAGCAAAAATATGAAGATAAGGGTAAATTTTCAAAATGACTTTTTTTGTCTTCACTGAAATTGGTGTTAGAAAAAAGGAATTTATTTATCTATCCTTTATTATCACTAGTCAGTGATTTCTGCCAGGCAACCAGATCTTGCATAAGCATAAAAGAAAAGAATAGGTATCATATAAAAAATCTGATCATCTTAGCTCAAGACCTTTAATCGTCATTGTTGTCATAAATTTTTCTAATTTATTATTTCGCGCAAAATTTTATATAGAATCGTACTACTAGCATACGAGACTATAATATCTTCTATCCATACTAATAATATATATATAAAATATAAATGCGAAAGTAACTCTGTCTGTCTGACTGTTTGTCTTTTCATCACGCTAAAACTACTAAACTGATTAGAACTTTTTTTTTTAAATCAACCCCCAAACGGTTGCGCGAGGGGTTGAAACTTTTTATAATTTTACGCTTTACAGCTAAGCCGCTGAACCGATTGTAATTAAATTTAGTACATAGATGGTCTAATGCCTGAGATAAAACATAGGCTACTTTTAACTGGAAGAAAGGGTTATAAGGGAGGAAAGGGGGTCAAAGTCTATAAGAAAGACCACGCCGACGGACTCGCGGGCAACAGCGTAATTTATACAACATATAAATTAGTGTCACGTTGTTTGTCCGCGATTGACTCTACTGAACCGATTTTAAATTAAATTTGCACACCGTGCGCATTTTACCAACTTGAAAGATAGGATAGCTTACAGCCCGGTATGGTCCCAGGAACGGGAACTGCGCGGGTAAAACCACGGAGAACGGTTAATATTTAATAAATTCACTAATTAAATAAATTCTTATCTAACAATGTGCTTTTCCAGATTTATTTTTCCAAACAAACAAAAATCTCAAAAGCCTTGTGCTATTAAAAATAAAATGAACATATTTTAGAATTTAAAATTCAATGTGTTGGACTCAACAGGGTGGAAATGCGTCTCGCTGGAGTACTCTCGATGGAGTAAGACCAGTGCAATTAGCGACGTTTTTACCTCACTTTAGAGCGACATTTAAATTAAGAAGACTATGTTTTATTACTTAATTATAAATAGTAATGCATTACTCCTACACATATTTCTCAACAATCTGAAATGTGGAACATATAACTCAAGTTTTGCTTCTTAAAATATATTTTTTCAGACAATTATAAAGCAAAAAAACTGTGAAATAAATAAACTTAATCTAAGGCGGGTATTTATAGACGGTATAATGTAATATTTATAGTTAGAAATCTGAATCATCTCAGAAGCTAGTAAATACATTAATCATTGACTTATAATTATTCACTTCTCTTAAATTTATGTTTTATTTTTAATAAGTACGCGCGGTATTCTTAAAAATTAGGGAACGTGTAACATACCTTAAAAATATGATCGCTACATTATAAGGAGGGCTGTTGTAAAAATATCACAAGATGAATCGCTCCGGCGTGGTTCCAGACATGTGGGCGGAATATCAATCTCAACTCGTTCCGATTACGAGAGAGCCGTACAAATATTCTATAATGAATTGCTTCTTACAAGTGGTTTTGTATCGAACTACCCACAATTTGTATTTTATTTTAAAAAATATTGTTCTCATGTAAGTGACTAATAATTAAGTCTTTATGAGAAATAAAGATCTTTAAACCTTCTACTTATATCTTTATTAAAATAAAAAGTTAACTTTCATACTAACATACATAGTTCATACTAACTGGAATTACAACCGTTGCATGTATTAAAGGCTAGTCCTTTGTTGCCCGCGTCTCCAACCGCGTGGACTTTCATATAAACTTTGACCCCCCCTTCCCTCCCTTATAATCGTTTTTTCCTAGATTTTTTCATACAAATGGTTTATCCCGCTAACTCCCGTTCCCGTGGGAATTTTGCAATATCCTGTTGCAACTAACCTTTAAGTCTACTATGGTACCTGTAATAAAATAACGAATAGTGCAATTCGGCGGGTACTTAGTTGCCTGGCAACACCACACGCCGCTTTCAGTTTAGTAATATAGTCTAAATAATATATAAAAGTCGGTTAAAAAGAAGAAACTGACTGACTGACATATCAACGCACAGCCTAAATGGCTAAACGTAGGCACTTGAAATTTGGAAGGGACGTAGTTTAAGTCCCGTAGAGGTGCACTGAGAAAGAAATTCTCAAAATTCCCACGGGAAGGGGAATTAGCGGGAAAATCCATTTGTATGAAAAATCTAAACCGCTTAAGTTAGACGCTTGAAATTTGGCATGCAGGTACCTTAGTAAACTTAAAGATTATTTGCAACAGGATATTGCATAATTTCCAAGGGAACGGGAGTTAGCGGAAAAAAAATTCTATTAAAAAATCTAAAGTGACGATAGGTAGAATAGGTACAGCGTGAACGAAGCGCGCGTGATTTTTTTTCAAACCCCCTTTCAAGCCTTACGTGATTAGTCGACGCCCCCTTTGTTATAATATTTTAAAAAATCGTTCACCACAAGGAATACGTGAGCGTTATATAGGTAGGCTATAATATTAACGAGAAAAATACAAGTAAGGCGAGGTGTTAAAGACCACCTCTTACAGCTGTAATTGCGCTATCAGAGATATCATTGCGTTTCGTTCGGTATCTGGGAGTAGCAGTACCCATTCTTCCCTTCACTCCTTTTTGTATCCTTTATTAATTCATAAGGCACGCAAACGCTACACGCTGCTATACGCTATACGCTGCGGGCTGTCGCTTACTCTTCTCGTCATGCATTCTTCTTAGTTACCCGATATAACATGATAAAGTCAAGAGCAGTAAAATTAAAAAAAAGTACCTAATGTTAATGAGTAATGTTTGATATATTTATCGAACATTAAATAACAAGGATAATAATCCTTGTTAAAAATCTACATTGCTAGTTACTTTATAACTGTTTTGTTATTCTGTTGTTTTTATTTGGCTAGAAAACAGCGTGGTTCTGACAATGAATAAGATTGTGCGACAATCTGACAATGCGACTACACGATGGACATATGGAGAGGTAAACTCAAGCAAGCTCCACAAGCGCTGTAAAGTGAAAACACAAAGCTAAATGTGGACACAGCTTTGCGGCAATATTCGCGCTTGCTTCGAGACACTTTGATTCCTTCTATTTGTTTAGACAGCTGCATTGTGCGACCGTGCGACGAGTTGTTTTAAAATTTCCACCGATTGTCTCGTATTATAGAAGTGCTGGATATTTAGAGAATATACAAATAATTTTGTTATAAGTATCAGTACATCTTATTTGATTACATGAGTTTAGCAATAAGTTAATAGTTTTCATAAAAAAGTAATTGTTGCTAAAATTGCTACGAAATAGCGTTATTATCATTTCTATGCTACGTATATACTTTTTAGTTTAATTAAATCGACTGTCCTATGTAGCTAAAATACGTTTTTTTTTATATTATTAAGCGTGTACAAATGTAATACAGTTGGACTATATTTTTTGTAGTTAGATAAATACAGTCAAGAATAAGTCGTATAATATTTTGCTTATTATAAAGAAAAGATGTGTACGAATGTTTATTCGTTGCAGACGACCCTGTGTAAACTTGAACGATTCCGTATGCGAACACTGAAGAGCTCCAGGAATATATTCCAAATACTAACACAATATCTCAGACCTGAGGAAGCAGTTTAATCTTGCAACTCGTGACTTGCTCGAAACACAACGCTACAGACGTTTGCGAACGCAAATTCATGACAGCGGCATGTTCACTCGAAATCGTACTACTATCGTACGCTTACTAGAATTTACTTTTGTGATCTTTGGTGTGATATCTTGCGATTTCGGGTCTTGCGTGGGGTGCCAGACTACAGCCAACGAGACGAGTAAGAAGGGTGATTTTCATATTATATTATGTACTAGCCGCACCTCGCGTACATATAGCTAGACCTTCCTCTTGAATCACTCTATCTGATAAAAAAAACCACATCAAAATCGGTTAGTAATTTTTAAAGATTTAAGCATACAAAGGGATAGACAGAAGAAAGCGACTTTGTTTTACACTATGTAATAACTGTTAATTTGCTGTTTGTAAGTTATTCAAGTCACGTTACTTATTTAAGCGACCTTTTTTCCTAAGTAAACCTTCTAACGGATACCCAATGGTTAGTCACGTGCTACACACGTCGTGACATGGTGATGACTCACTCGTACGTTAAAGCACTCGCACTTTCGGAAGATTTGTTAAAGCCTACTGCTAAAGGAGAGCTCTAACTCGTCCTAACGTCCCAACGGGAGTCCCTAACTCGTCGAAATTCCTAAAATGTGTGCGACTACGATCATCAAACTCTGCGATAGCAAAAGTAAAAATATTTGATTTCTCCCTTCCCTCGCACACGACGCATACGCGACTTTTGTTAGCTTCAATTTTGCACGACCAGAAATCGATTAAGGTGGTGAGCAAGTCGTCGCTCGCAGCGGTGGTGAGTAATTTCGTTATAAAGTTTTTGAGGGCCTCTCCAAATCAGTATTTACGTAACTTTTTGAAAAGTTATTTATGTTCATATTTTGTGTTTATTCCTTCAGTAGTTGATCTGCTACCTCAAAATCTAACCTAGTACATTATCCGGAGGAAAGCGGCCATCAAATAACGATGAAAACCTACATATAAGTGAAAGTTGAAGATTTAGCGAGTGCTAGGGTCTATGACTAAGCGTCCAACAGTTCCAGGAGAACACGTAAAACAAAAGAAAAGCTGCCACACGGGTCCACCGAAGCTTGAGAGGAAGTCTTACACCTCCTGTATGCTACCACCTGCCCAGATTGTGCGTAAATTGATATTGGGTGCCTTGCAGTTTTTTATTGTCTCCATGGTACTACGGTTATTTATTATTTAGTTTATTAGAGTCATTATAAAACTTTTATAATAAAGCTTAATTTGTTCGGTTTTGTGGAAAAAAAAATATATAAGGTGATTTCTGATCTCGGGTACTTTCTTGCAAACAAAATATGTAAACTGTAGCTTAATTGATAAAAATAAGACTTATTTTAATGAAAATGTTTAATATTTTTGTTTATTTTATAAGAATTATATACATATATATTATAAAATATCAGGACAAATGAAACCTCCATATTCATAAAATAAAATTTTTAAGTACGGGCCTCTGAATTCCCCACGTCAGTGCTTACGTTACAAGAAAGTCACGTCACCAGCTAAAGGTTAAAAAAATGCTATCCAAAAATATAAAAAATCTATTTGAATCTAAAAGTATTTATTAAAACAATATGGTTCTTCAACAAATTGTTAATAATATGACTAAAATTTAGGCGAAATAAAAACTCTAGTTATTATTTCATATGTGACGATATCCAGTCTTCGAAGCTAGATAATCTGGTGAAAACTTTAAGGTAGGAGGCACATCCAAAACCAAATGAAACAAGTCCAACTTGTTTTTTAGAGTCGTTTTTCACTAAAGGTCCGCCGGAATCACCCTGAAAAAATAATAATCATATTGTGAGATACAGAAATACAGCAATTAGATGCTGCCTAATAACATTCAAAATGGTTCAACGAAATACGAGTATATCAAAATAGACTATGGAAGCTACTTTTGGACATAGTGTTAATTTGTATAATTTAAGAGCTTACCTGACATGTTCCGATATTATTCTTTCCTGATGTTATGCACATATAACTTTTATCATAGGCAAGCCTACGTTTCTTTAACTCGTTTCGGCAGTCTTCTTCACTTAGTGTGAAAACTTGAAGCATTTGTAATTTTGTAGGGCGAGTTTTTTGTTTCTGGAAAAGAGAATATCGGTCACATACTTATTTCTTATTCTTAATATATCCTTGTCCATTCTCTGCTAAACAAATAGGCTATTTACGATAAAACATTTTTTTTTGGTTCCAGTTTTTACATTACAGAAATACTTATTTGTATGTTGTTATAATTAAATGTTCGGCTTATAAATAGTGTTGTTCAGTAATGTTTTCAGTGAACAAGAATACTGATGAACATTTCGTGTCCTGAATACTCACATCGATATATCCGAATCCCGATATGGTGCATTTCTCTTTACCTCCAATTACATTATAGTCTACCGTTACAGGTTTCACGGCATCGGTGTATTTTATTTCTTGCGCAACCTTGACCAACGCTATGTCATTGATAAACTTGCGTTTATCATACTTCTCGTGATTGATAAATTTCTCTACTTTATAATGATCACCGTCCTTTTCTACGCGTGTATTCGTTCCCACCCAGACGTGGACTTCAAGTTTAGGACTGAGGCTATAATTAAAGTAAGATGTTTGTTTAAGATAAGTTCTTAATTCTATTGGGTTAAAACAAGTGAAACGTCACCCAACTGTAAATGAGATCGTAAGATTAATATATTAATGCGCGCATACTTACGGCTCTGTACAATGAGCAGCGGTCAATACAAATTTAGGAGCAATAACGGAACCCCCGCAGAAGTGATAAAATTTCTTATCATTCGGATTGCGGTATCGCAAAGAAACTTGCCACGGGAATGCTTTTTCTGGGGCCTCCTGACCACCAACTATTCTGGTGTCCCCGGAGGTACCACCTTTAAAATATTCAAGCAAATAAATTATTTATCCATTATATTTTATATCTACTATTTACTTAAGAAATACGTACCATGCACAGAAGCCGCTGCAACTACTAAAAGCAAAAATGTGATCATTTTCACGCCGGTATACTTGGATATGAAGTGTATGATTCGTCGTTAGCTATATATACTATTATTGTTGGTGTATATATAGGGTGTAATTTATTTTGAATATTTAAATCATGATTGCACAATTAGAAGGTAGCGAATAGAAGAAAGCTTATCAGTCTACCATTGTGCAAGACGACATTTTGTTTCCTATATATTTGGCATATGGGATAATAAATGTTAAAATTAAAAGTGTTTCGAGTGCATCGAAATCATAGTAATTATATAACTACCTCTTGATAACTTATAACATAAGACATTAAAAACAGACGACGTTCGTGTCACGACACGCATTGTATAGGGTTGTCAGAAACCTTTACTAGATCATAGATTTAGAAATCGGGTTTGGTATTTATCATTATTAATAAAATAATCACTTTTGCTTATTTGTACCTTTTTTTTCAAATTATTTAACTTTGAAAGTTATCTAAGCCAGTGTAATACGGTATGCTCAGTGTAAAAAAAACTTTTTATGTTTTTAGACCTATATGGAATATGATTTTCCAGACCAAGTATTAAAATGTTATCCTTTTGACTTCAACCTGTATATAATTATTAAAAAGTAAAAAGTAATTGATAATACAGCACCTAACATGTTTTTATATGATCACTATTTCAAAATAATTGAATATTAACTATTTTTTGTATTATGCGTATCTTTGTGGAACACCATTTTCATTTATTGAAAACACTTTTAATACCCACTCTTTCGTTTATAAAGCATTTAAATGAGTAATAGTTATAATAATAATTCCCATTTTTTTATTCTTGAGCACGTTTATAAATCATCTTTCATTACCAACATAAAACTGCATTTTTAAATGTATAATAAAATATACCATTTTCCGAATCTCAACGCAACTCCTTTACTTATCTATTTTTATAAAGCCAGGCAAAGCACTCGTGAAGTAATAAGCTCTGCGACTGTTTATGAGGAGGTGATCGCTAAGATCAAGCGATTCTCCTGCTCTATTTTCATCACATAAAAAAACGTGCCCATCAAGGCCTTTCATCGTCGTGGTTGTCATAAATTTGTACTATAGAGTAAGATCCCGGACTCGCCAGACCTACGGCATTTTGAGCAAAGCTAAAATTTTGAGGATATTTATTCTAGTCTACTATGTAGTTAAGACAAAATCTTTATCAGAATTAAAAAGTTATGTCTAGTTCAAACACTGACTGTAATTATAATCTAGGCATATGTTGGTATGTAGGTATTATATGTATATGTTTTATAAAGGGATCAAGTTTGTGTGTTTTGATTTTCTGTCGTCGTAGAAGTGAGAATCTCTGAACAAAATCTCCCATACTTATTTTAAAAAATATTTTATTTCATAAGTATCGGTATTTTGAAGCACCGGCACCCATTTTTCCCTTCCCGACGACATTTTTGCATCCTTGATTAATTCACAAGCAATGCAGTCATCTGGCACTTAGCTGTGAGACTGTTTATACCCACTATCCTACTAATTTTACTAAAAAGTGAACAGCTGTAAAAGAAATTTATTCTTAGTACATATTCATTGGTCAATTTTTTTCCGATGATAATCTACATTGACCGTTATTTCATAATTGTACTCGTATTAAAAAAAAAAGCGCTGTAAAGTGAGAACACAAAGCTAAATGTGGGCACAGCTTTGTAGTAGGGGAGCCCACGAGGCTAAATGGGGATTTACTCGAGCGTCGTAGAGACCTATTGGGATGCAAAGCTTAGATGATAAGAAGAAAAAAATGTTATGTGATATATACCTTTACATCGGTGGGGGAAGCGGCTATAGATTTTTAAATATGTAAAAAAAAACTGTTGCATAGACATCCTCGAGCGCATCAGATATTGATAGCATCAATGCCCTACGTATTTTTAATAATGTACGTATGTTAATCTGATCGTTTGCATGATGCGGGTGGTTGTATTTAAGG
>DWAJ01002489.1:0-17383 GCA_018238005.1 Eurema mandarina
CTAATCTTACGTTTGAGTGAGGGGGCAAGGGCAAGGGGGGAGTCTCGGCAAATATCACGCAATTTTTAGTCTGATTAAAACAACAACAACTATCCAACGCGTTTACATAAGAAACTCACCTTTTGAAAAATCTCACGTGAGATTGGGGGATGAGGGTTGAATAAAATCTTAGGACATCTCACCAGCGGGGGAGGGAGGGGCAAAAAAATACCTCAAGTAATTTATGGGGCGTAATTTATAGTCTAAACGCTCTAACCTCAAAAACCACGAAATGGGTTTTAAAAATTCTTGGTCTATACTATGATTGATACATTCATATTACTCTAGCCAATTTTATACAACAATTAAGTACTTGTTTCCGGGCAAAGACGCGGGGCGTGGGCTAAACATGAGAGTATTTCATAATTTCACGTATAAATTTTCCCGTTAAAACAATACAATACCTACAGCCTCTTATGAGCGGCCGACCGGAACGCTCTTGACCGAAATCGTCATAAACACGTTTCCACACCAACCTCTGTTCACGATCATCATAAATATGACATGGATTTCATTTCGCTTTGATTATAATAATAGAAACAATTGACAATCATATTTTAATTTCGCAATCGAATTTCGGATGGTTTATAATATGTTTATAATTCATGCATTATATGCATGCGCAGTCGGGGCTGGTCCCTATAGATGTGTTATAATATAATAAATTGATGATATCATAGCTGGACTATATGAATGAGAAATTCTATGGGCTACTTTTTATTAAGGTAAAGCACCTGAATACTGGTACACAGACGAAAAGATTGACTCAGTTATTAATATAAAATTAGTGCAATAATAGTATTAATAATATTAGTAAGAATTCTTTATTATTACTAAAAAGATTTTAATAATAAATAATATAAATAACATATTTATGTCTGTTCAGTACAATTATACGTACTTATTTTTAGCTGCACAATTAACCCTTCCGCCTACTGTCTGCACTTTAAAACAAATTAATGTAAATTTGAATGTGTAATTGCAAATTGCATCGCCACAAAATCAAGCACATAATTTTCAATTAACCGAGCAATTAAATTTTACAGACAAACCTCCCGACCGTTGTCAATAATTTAAATTCAATACGGATCCGCAAATTCCCATTTGAATAAGTCCCGCAATAACATTTTACGACACTACCGCTTCCAACGCGAGCGGCGAATTGTCGAACTAATATAAATTGAGGTTCCGAGGCCTAATCCTAGATGGCGCTAAAACTAAATTACGATCTAACTGCATAATCGCTTTGGATACTTTCAGTTATTGCTTTTTATTTGCTATGGGGGTGTTTCGGTTATTTCATAACCGTGTTATGTGATCGTTTTCATTGTCTGGAATCGTTATGCAGTAACAATTATGGCCCGTTTCGTATTTATTGCTGTTTTAATGAGTTGGCGTGCTGGGTACGCCGCGCCGCCCGGGGCTAATTCCTCTATTATTTTAATGAGGGAAATAAACGAATATTGTATTGTTTTATTAATATTGCAATGAACGCTATAACGACGTGTCTCTCAAGTTAAATAAAGTGTAAGGTATAGGTAGGAAATCATTAAATGTTTCAGTGTGAATAGCAATTAGGTACATAATTTTAAGTTATGGAACGATTTTTTTTTGTTAATAAAGGTAACATCTTGTTATGATAAATTTTACCAGCAATGTAGAGTGTTTTAACATATACTCGTTGTAAGAGAAATCGTAGTACGAACAAAACAAACGAATTTTAGGTTAATCGCCTTGCGTAATGCGGAAAATTCATGTTATGTTCGAGGAAAATGTTTTTATTTTATACATACGTTCGTTTTACACAATACCAATGACTAATAATAAACAATGATTATTAAATAATATATTCCTATTCAAAGATTGAACTAATAATTGTTAAAGTACAAATATGAAATTATAATCTTTTAATACGTACACTTCCCGTTAGACCCGGTTTTGGGTTTATAAAAAGCAAATCAAAATACAGTTAAAAATATTACCAAACAAATTGTAATCTATATTTAAATAAAGTAACACTAACCATAAACTCATGCGACTCTTTCGTGCGATCAGAAAATTATTTTTAAATTATATCGGAGATAAATGGTTTCTAAGAACTTCTCACGACCGCGTCCTGTCACAAAACGTTCCTATAAACGTGTAATTTATCTGTATTTAGTTGACATTACCACAGACAGGAGTCCGTGTCAAAATTATAATCGCTTTATTACTGATCATCAAGACATTTTTTTCAAAAACTAACATTCTTTGACGATTGAATTAATGTATCGTCATTACATAGTATAAAACAAAGTTCCTTTCTTTTGTCTGTCCCTATACTTATATGCTTAAATCTCATAAGATACCCAACCAATTTTCATGTGTAATTATAATAGATAGATGGGTGAGAAGCCGGAGCGGGTCGCTAGTTAGTTATTTAAAAAGCTTTCGAGTTTGTTTGTCTGTTCGTTTGAAGATCTTTGAAATCTGTCAGACATTTGTTCAAAAAAAAATATACATAATCATAACTGATTATCTCAAACTATATTAAAGGCTAGTAAAAATATACTTTTATATAAAATTCGAAGAATTAATGATTCATTGGAACACTCGTTGCGAATGCTCTTGGAACTTCGACAATGCAAACATTGTTCAAACAAACAAACAACAACTATTCCGTCATCCGGAATCGTCTGTCTCTTGATAGCCGTTGTTAGAAAACCACGTTAGTAAGGTGGCTTTAAATTAGAGATTTTTCTTTAAGTTTTTCTAATACGTGTAACTGTATCTAAATTTCAATTGGTGAATGCGATGTATCCTATATTATACTAAAAGGAAATTTAATGCGCAATTTATATTATATTCGTTGGAAATAGAACGAAAGAGAAATAACTAATAAAAGAAGTTTATTGAAATAAAAACGTATAAATGCATATCAAAATATGCGAATACTAAAAAGTATAAGTCTATATTGAAACTACCACAGGCAATTTAGAAAAAATGCTCCAACGTTAAGCCTAAAAACGCGATGGTAAAGAAAAGATTGGAACCTCAGTAAACAGACGACAGTGAATAAAATGCAATGACATCAGGCAACATAACCGAGGAGCTTTGTAAAATATGCGATGGTAGGATTGAATGCGCTCCCACGGCTATCCTTTTGATCTCCCTCGTGCACACACTGTACGGACATATAGGACCAGAGATCAACTACTTTGGTAAAAGCAACATGGACTTGACGAAGTCTGAGAGGCAGTTAAAGGATTTAAAAGTGAGGTATAAGGAGTTGGAGAATGATAATAAAAGTGATGATGTTGATTTGAATGGTATGGAGTTCGATTTCATTGTGGTGGGAGGTGGTACTGCTGGATGTGTGGTGGCCAGTCGGCTCTCGGAGAATAGGAAGTGGAAGGTATGATTTTTACCTTAATAACTACCTAGTCCAATCTCATTAGTCTTTGTCCGCATCGACTAGGCTAGGCTATGATTAAATAGTCATGTACTCATAGGAAAAAAAATTAATGTATGATTAAGGTATAACAGAGCTAAAATCTTTTCAGATTTTGTTAATCGAAGCTGGCACTGAGGAACCCAAAATAACTCTTATTCCAGCACTTACTAGTGAATTTAAGGGGTCGTCTCTCGATTGGCAGTACTCAATGAGACCGAAAAAAGGGTGAGTTTTGCTGAGTGCTTGGAGTTTTTGCATAAATGTATGGGTGTTTTTAAAATCTTAGTTGGCACTTTTTTCTAACAAAACAACGGAATAAAACGGAAGCTTACTAAAATTTCTCATAATAATAACACTGCGATTTGTTCAATAATATTACTAAATGGATTGATTAATTTGTAGATTCTGTCAAAACCATGCCGAGAAAGGTTGTGATGTCGTTCAAGGCAAAGTTCTCGGTGGAACGTCGTCTATTAACGACATGGCGTATATCCGGGGCAGCCCCGCGGACTACGACGAGTGGGCCCTCGCTGGTAATGAGGGCTGGAGCTACAGCAAACTGCTGCCTTACTTCAAGTACTCCGAGGGGAATTATGATAAGGACATATCCAAAAATAAACTCTTCCATTCAACTCAAGGGCCACTGGATGTCGGCCGCTATCCCTATGTAGATGACAATGTAGATATTTTACTGAGCGCGTTTAATGAGCTTGGATATAATTACACTGATGTGAATGGCAGAAATCAATTAGGATTTATGAGAATACAAACCACGTCATACTTCGGCGAAAGAGTAAGCAGTTACACGGCCTTCATTGAACCAATAAGAAAGCTACGATCGAATCTCGTTATCGTTACAGAAGCTTTAGTTACTAAGATAATATTTGAATATAAGGATGATAGCTTAAAGGCTAAAGGTGTAGAATACATTAAAAATGGTACAAAAGTTAGCGTTATAGCGTCCAGAGAAATAGCTTTGTGTGCTGGAGCTATTAATTCACCTAAATTGTTAATGCAATCTGGAATAGGCCCAAGAGATTATTTAGAGTATCTTAATATACAAGTTGTGTATGATTTGCCTGTGGGTGGGAATTTCCAAGATCACTTATCTGTTTGCTTACCTGTCATCAAACTGTCTAGGACATCTACGAAAATAAATTTTTCAGACAAATTAAAAGACATAACCACATATTACACGAAAGGCATTGGGCCACTATCTGCTAACTACCAAGTTGTAGCTTTTGTAGAATCGTCTATTTCAGAAATCTTGGGCACACCAGACATTGAATTCAGGTTTCGTGGCCACGAGTCCAATATGTATTATGATAAAATGGACATGTGTATATCCTTATTAACACCTAAAAGTAGAGGTCAAGTTGTTTTGAATGCTTCAGACCCTGTCTTCGGAGCACCTTTAATTTATCCCAATTTTCTAAAAGACCCCAGTGATGAGAAGAAGTTACTAGAAGGTGTACAAGAAATAGTTAAACTGTTTGATACAGACGTATTCAAAACGGCCGATTATGAATTTGACCCAAAACCTATACTAAATAATGAGTGCAGAAACCACGAGCGTGTGTCAGAAGAATTTTGGTTATGTATAATACGGCATTTCTCATCACCGCTACATAATTATGCCGGTACATGTAAGATGGGTCCTTCAAAGGACTCAGAGTCAGTAGTTGATAATAATTTATTAGTATATGGAATAAGTAACTTACGGGTAGTGGACGCATCAATTATGCCCAAAATAACTAGAGGTTCTACTGCAGCGGCAGTTATAATGATAGCTGAGAAAGCAAGCGATTTAATTAAAAGTACTTGGTATTAAAATATGTTTTATTTACATGACTATTACTACTTATTCTACCACCTAGTTGCATCACCGTTTTTTATAGTAGCCTGATCTATTTTCCTGCCAATCTCGCATTATTAATTTTGCCCCTTTTTCCGCAATCATAACAGTTGGAGCATAAATGTTTCCTCTGACGTGACTTGGCATTATAGAAGCATCCATTATCCTTAGCCTTTCCAAACCATGAACTCTAAGATTAAAAGAAACAACTGAATTAGTGCTATTGTAGCCCATTCTACAAGTGCCTATGGGATTACTTAGCGCCTTAGTATAATGTCTAGCTATACAGTTCCACTGATCTCTATTTCTTAATCTATCACAAGGGAATAGGTCGATCGGCGCTAGCTTTACATCAGCCTTCTTCATTTCTTTTGTATTCAACATTTGTAGCGCAATATCTATACTATCTACGAGCGCGTCTAAATCATCAGACTCTTTTAGTAAATTCGCTTGAACGACTGGTCGGCCATACTTAGGATTTCTCTTGTTCAGAGTCACTTTGCCAAGGCTTTTCGGTTTTAATAATACTGGGTTTACTAGAACTAAGTTGTAATATGGCAAAGGCAAATTGGTTTCCTCTGCAGTGTGTATACTTATATTAGTGAGCATGAATTTATCACTTCTCAAGTAGTTTCCAATCAAACTTAACTCCACATCAGGTGCCAATTTGTTTTCATACAATTGAATGAACGCTGAGATCTGGTTTATTCCTCGAGAAGCTAAAGGACCATTGCGGCTCTCAAACCACGTTTTGAAGTCATCAATGACTTGAGATTCAGTAACTGCCGGAACTTCGCCTAGTGTGAAAGCTAATCCTCCAGTAGACACTTGATCTTGGTAGTTTAGACCTACAGGGAGATTTATAAGAGTAGTTATGTTATGCTTAGCGAGCTCCGCTTTAGGACCAATTCCTGATAAATGCAATAACTTTACATTGTTGATTGCTCCCCCGGTTAATATAACTTCTCGTTTAGCGTAAGCTGGTAGTTCTTTTCCCTTCTCAACTTCGTACATAACTCCTTCTACCATCTTCTCTTGAACATCCATCATAATTTTCGTAACAGTAACTCCTGTTTTAACTATCAAGTTTTTCCTATGTCTCACTGGTTTGAGGAAAGCGCTATTAGTGCTTAAACGAGTATTATTTGATATCGTGAACTGGTTATTGACAGCAGTTTCTGGGACATTAGTGTTTATGTCGATAGCCCGAAGGCCCATTTCTGCAAACGCACCGAGGAACACTTCCATATGATGATCCATGTGTTTGAACTTTTGAACGTGCATTTCTCCGCCGCGAGCGTGATAGAATGAGTTCATTAAAACGTCGTAATCTCCTACAAAAATAAAATGATTATAACGATTTCATTAAAAGGAATACGTTTAATTAAGAATTCATTGTACTTAAAATTATATAGAACTTTTTCGAAAATTAGGTAAATACTTAAACTAAAATAAAAAGAAATTATTTGAGTTTAGTTTGATCTGCCTCAGATATAATACATCTCAAATTATCTTTACTCTTTATATAATAATATATAAAAACCAACACACCATTATCCTCGGAAGTTTTAAAGTGTTCCAACAAACTCTCAAACTTCCATTCCAAAGACCCAATCTCCCCATTCATGTGCCACGCGTCGTAATCCTTTTTACATCCTCTAGTGTACTTCATATCATTAGTCACACTAGATCCACCCAGGACTTTCCCAGTCTTCACCTCGCAACTACCACCAGGCCTCGACAGGCAGGAGAAACCGTTTCTTTCAGTCCTATAGTTCCAGAGAATAGGTCTGAATTCATTCGTTGGTACTCCTGGGATATCATAGTCTATGTTCTCATCTTCACCTGCTTCCAGCACTAGAATCTAAAACATATCACAGGTAGTTGATTCATGATTGAGTCACTAAGTAAATTCAATATGTTTTTCTAATACTGTTAATATGATATTATGATCTGTCACGGCCTAATTCTCTGCGCAATATTGGTTCCTTCGTTCACCATAGATGAGTTTTTGTCACTGAATACAAGTGTAGATACTTCAATAGATGTCATCAAATAAAGTGGGAGACGTTTTTATGTTCGAAAGTTAGAAAAAATAATGAGAACAGATCAAAATAGTTCTTTGGTCAAGATTTGGGGACAAAATATTCAATGCATGTAGCCACTAGAAGAAGCGTTACTATATGTCTGAATGAAATTGATTTTATGTTACCCACCTTCCAATCACTGACAGCTGACAGGCGATTAGCTAGTACGCATCCCGCGGTTCCACCTCCTACTATGATGAAGTCAAAAACACTGTTCTTGATGTTTTTCTCATCAGCTCGATTTCTGGTGACTTTGCTGAGAAGATCTCCTTTTACAACTGATAGGTAGACTAATAGACCGTACACTGAACTATAGAAAGATAAATGGTTTAAAAACTTTTAAAATTAATACAGCTAATAATTAATTTACTGAAGATAAATTAAATTAAGAAGGCAACAAAATAAGTAAAAGTTAGGAAACTAATTCAGATAGATACTTATTGTGAAGACATAAAATTAGTTAATTTATTTGCAAATAGTCTGCAAACTACTGGACTTATTTGAAAACTTGTTTTACTATCCGGGGTGACATGATGAATAAATCCCTTTTAACGAGTATGTCAACGAAAAGTTACTATACTGTATTCTATAATACCACTAAGGGAACTTCTAACAAAACTAACCTTAATAACATTTTTCTAGACTACACCAGTGAAATACTAAAATAAACTGAATTATCGGATAAATTTTCTGATCCTAGTGGAAGGCACGCTCGACCGAGCACCGGAGGATGTTACTGCAGGATATCAGCACTGTTATATAATTGGCTGACTCTCCGGGAACCACGCAAGGTAACTATATAACAGTCAGGCAAGGTTACTTTATTTGTTTACTTTTACCCGGTAAGTTCCCGTTTCTGGAGCAATTAAAGGATAAAAAGTATTCTAAGTGGTAATCTAGGATGTAGTGTAGGTACACCTGGTTGACGAATTTCAGCTAAAACTGTTTAAACATTCTCCGATACTCTCGTTTTCGTTATAGTAGTAAAGATTCATGCTATGTATAAAAAATACACATTACGTCTTAATATAAAAAAATAATTTATAATATAACTAACCTTATCACTAAAAAGTTTCTCAGCCAAGCGACCTTAGTTAAACCTAGTAATAATTATTTGAAAGTACCTATAAGATTAATACCGCCTAAGTTATAAAACAATTCTCTTGTAACACTATGAGGATACAAAATAAAAGGGTAGATATAGAATTACACAAGGTACTTAAAATAAATCCTACTGCGGGTTTTACGCAGACAAAATCGGAGGCTACAACTACTACAGTCAGCAATGTAACAAGATATTTGGCAACGAACATAACTTATCTCTAGTTCACTGATCTGAAATCTAACGCAAGCCAAGCCCGGCCATTTCCGTAGAATAGCTATAAAGCAGACGCCGCGATAAGGCAGGAAATTAAAGTGACCACTAGTAGTAGTTTATGGGAGTTATTAGTGGTCCAACCGATTCACTATTTGTTTGGGGGTTTCGTGAATATGGGTGTTATCTTTGAGAACAGATATTTGCAACAAATTTGATTGTATACATACTATATTAAGAAATATGAACATAGATTTGCTTATTAATTGAATATTATATTATACTTATCTATACTGACATCTAATTAAAGCGTTTGTACGTTCTTCTGACGGCTTTCTACCATTACGTTACGTACGGCTAGTATACCAACTTATATAATTAACTATTAAAACACACGCATAGCTTTATGAGCAAATAACAATAATATTATAAAATTGTACCCGGTAGGCAGTTCTTTTGATTGTTATTTTTAAGAACAGCGCCATCTAGTGAATCTTTAAAGAAGCTCCAATTGATTTTATAAAGTTTTTCTATAAGCTTCATAGATGTCGTGACTTTCTTAAGAATATTCTCCAATCTCCATTACATAATGACGTTTTAGAATATAAGTTTACAAAATCGAGTAAATTAGTATTTCATTTATGTCGCTTCCTTCTTGTATATATAGTTGTTGTAGTAAGTAATTTTCACTTATTATTATGCACAAAAACTTATCCATACATAAAAAAAAAAACCCTTACCAAAATTTAAATTCAAACGTAATTGTTTTTTTAATTTTAAACTCGTCGCATTTGAATATCGTTTTCATATTATATCCAACCTAATATGATAATTTAAGAAGATCCTAAATGCTAAGTTTTACCTTCATATCTCAGGTAAGAACTACTTTTTAATAAAGTCTATCTACAATAGAATTTTAATTTATTATAAGTAACTAATGGATTCACAAACTTACACAAACAGGAAATTACGAAACAAAACTTTTGGAATGCGACATTTAGTAATTACCAGGGCTGCGCCTCGCCAGTATTTCATAGTGAAGTCAATAATTATATGGAAAGGCCAATAAATCATCGCTGATAGCCCTAACTAGTTTATTACTTTAATGTATTGCACCGGTTTTATCGTTACACCCAAAGATATTATATTAAATAGATATGTTATAGGCGGTTAATTTTGAAAACGCAAAAACATCCTAATTAGGACGTCTTACCATTAGGTGATTGGTTGCCGGTGCGTTCACGCGCAACTGACAATACTAACTATCCCTTTCTTTCTCGGTGGTTTTATCATTTATCTCTTATCTATCGATTTGACTTGTTATGTATGTGTGCTGCCGCTGCTGTGCGGAACACTTTTTTCGGTTGATTTGTATGTGTATAACATATCTATGAACTTGTATATCATGAGCTACACCCTATTATTATTATTAACATTGGTGTTATGTATTTGTATAATTATTATTAAGTATGGCTTTTAATTTGTGATTGCGTTTGTTAACCACGAAAGTAGGTAATGACTAGTCAAGTAATTATATGATTTTCTAATGTTAAAAGAATTGAATAAAATAAATTAATAAATATTTTCATTTCAACATTCATGCACAGCGCCATCTAGTTCCAAACTAAGCCAAGCTTGTGTTATGGCAATTAGATAACGGAATAAATTACATGTACATACTTTTCTTTTGTAAATACATACATACCATACATAGCAATTTTTCCCGTGTGGGGATCGAACCCACGACCCTTCGCGCAGAAAACAGTTGTGTTACCACTGCGCCAAGCGGTGAATTGGTCAAGAGAATTTCGAATAACAAGTTTCGTTCTAGCCTTTGTAGACTCTAAACATTTAGTTAGGTCACGAATCCTATGAATAAAATAAAAAAAATATATATAAATAAAGAAATATAAAAGGTTCAATATACTTACTATTTAATATATTGAACCAGTAAACCTTTACAAAGCGATTAATATCGATGGGTTTGGAGGAATGCCAAAATGGCGGAAGCATTTGTGGTATTTTTATTCGAAAAGCATTGTTTTTAATGTCCTGAAACGTATACAAATATAGTTATTGAATATACGTATATAATAGGGTTTTATTGTATTAAAAATTGAGTTTCTGTGGGCTAGTAAAAGCAAAGTGATTGATTTTCGTAGTTTCTGCCCTTTAGCTAAAACAATTGAAATATTACAGTGTCAATGAGAGAGAAAAATTTCCATCTAGGTACCTGACTATATATTACCTCATCCACTTATCCATAAAAGTATGATTAAAAATCCATAATTTAAAAAAAAAATAAAATAGTGTATGTATACATAATAAAGTGATGAAATCTTTAACTAAATTTTAGATCAGTATTCGCCAACGTTCATACCACGTTGAATACACCGGTTCTCGTCCGATCACCGAAGTTAAGCAACGTCGGGCGCGGTCAGTACTTAGATGGGTGACCGCTTGGGAACACCGCGTGATGTTGGCTTTTTGCAAATTTTACATTTTATTTCGTAATTTATTTTATGTAGTTATTAAAATATATTCAATATACCTTAAAACAAAATAAAATAAAAAATTACTTGATATTAGACAAAGTTTAGTTAAACCGACCTAGTTAAATGTTTATTTATAAGCGTATACTTATATAGATTCTGTCCCATTGTACATAAATACGATGTTAAGATGGGCACGGTCAATAGGGTCGTTAGAGCCGGACAAATCCCGGATAAGATTGTCCGAGATAACCAGCCCTTAAGGCAATCGGTTTCGTCAATTTGCAGAGCTAAAACCTTTAGAGATATACTATTTTTTGATACACTCACCATCAAAATTTGAAATATGTTTTGTTGCCAAGATACTTTAACTGTTTGCAGATGAACGATTATTACCTCTATTAATTATTTTCATTTCATTCAACTTAGAATATACAGTTACACTAATAATTATAATAATGTTATTGTTACGTATAAAAACGTCCTCTTCTATTTAATGAAAAAATGCATTAAAAGATATTTTGTCGATTAGTAAGTAAAGCATGGAGATTTTTATTGTTAGAAAAGATTTGTATGATACCTGGTAGCCTCTTGGAAAGAACGATGGTTAATTATTTTATATTTCTACTGACTAAAGCTCCACTGTGTTCTATCTTACCGCAGCTGGAGTGGACACGGGCACCTTGATATGATACATGGTTGCATATTTAAATGTTGCCACTTTTTTCTTTTGACACCATAACTTTACGTCCTTTTTATCTCCGTATAAAAAGATAATTCAAAAAATATGAATTTTAATGTTTGATAAACCCTCTATATCTTTTTAAGATTGCAAACGTCTTAAGGGTCAAGACAAATCACAGGCGATAGCTTACGCGATAAGGCAGCCGTCGCCCGGGCCCGGATTACCCGGCTCTTTAACCGGGTATAACCGGCCATAACCGGGTCCGACCGGGTAAGCCAGGTGCGACAGCCATTTCAATTCACGTCAATCACTTAAATGGGCATTACTTCGAAGGGTTGAGTCCGTTGTTTTGACATCAATGGCAGTTATATTTAGAATTAGAATTTGTATTCCATCGTTGCTGTGTAAAGAGAAATGATAGAATATTCTTATAGTCGATCGTCAATGGATATGTTACATACACAACATTTGTCCTGAAAATATTTATATTTATTTATTTATTTGTACAGACAAGAAAGAATAATCAAGCAGCAGTCAGAGGTTCGACAGTTCGAGGACCTTTGGTCCTTTGATTAAGAGGTAGTTACTCCTCATACTTATTTTTAAAGAAAACAAGAAGAACACGGTACACACGGTAATCCAATATGCCATAAAAGAGTGTGATCGCAACACACGCTGAACAGACCGGACTCGCAGCGCTGATTTTCAGCCATCGATGTGTCATTTAATAATTAATATTGTATTCATACCCGAACAGGAGTCAGGAGCAGTGTTCATTCAAGTATGTACTGTATTATTACCTGAAACAAAATAAATAATAATTATTATTGTTGATATTTTGGCAAAGTAAGCTTTAAATTAAAAAAAGGCTATGTTATGCCTATTGCTACAATTAAAGAAGAGAGGATCCCTTTCCTTAAATATCATCACCTTATTATGGAAATAAATTATTATTATTAAAAATGTTTTAGCAACAAATTTTTAAATAATACTGTAACATTGCAGTAGCAATATTGCAGACAAATATAGGAATGTTAATGAATAGGAGCATACATCACCGGCGACATGCCGATCGCGCCCGCGACCCTTATTTATGGCCACCACTAACAGACAGACAGATATATTGCGGATTTTTATATATTAATTGAAAGTCACCCCCTGTTAATTAATATCAGTATGATTGTTTTAGAATATATTTGGTGTTCCAACGTTTGACAATCTGATTGTAGTGTATTTTTATAAATGTGTCTGCGATGGGTATTTATTCAAAATAGAAGCCTTGAAGACTCTTTTAAGAGGCATTTTGAGAAATTATAATAATAATAACAAGTTGCGTGCCGCGGCCCGCGACCCCTTCCCCTATCTAATCTATCTATAGAAGAAAACCACATGAAAATCGGTAGCGAAATTTTAAGTATTTAAGCATACATTGGGACAGATAGAAGAAAGTCACTTTGTTTAAATTATAGTATTATGATATTGGCTCTAAATGACTTCACGACTTTACTTAAAATTCGAGAAGTTTCCTTGTTAAATGATGTCTAAACATAACAATAACAATTATCCACATTTCTAACCAGACCTTCATCACCGAAAAGTAAGTAGTCCTCACATTAAGTAATACTCTTTAGGAAGTTAATTAAAAGGCTCTCATGTTAGGAGTTACTCAGACTTGAGTGAGATTCGTGATGTATGCGCTCTTTTGTTAATTGAGACTGATCTCTCTGGAGTTAGCGCGAACTGTTGCCGTTGTTGGACGATACGACACGTTTTTCTTAAGGTGATGTGGCTGGAATGTCAGAAGAAATACCTAATAACAATTTTTTAAATTGGTTTATGAACGTAGCGGTATCGATAAATTGGTTACGATTGAAATTATGCAGATGGTTCTATTGGGGATCGATTTTCTACTTGATTAAAATCTTAACTTATTAAAAAATATTTATATCCTTACTTTAAAAAAAAGTTTTTTTTTAACTTGGGTTGACACGTTACTGCGTATCTACATATAAACATTAGTTTGATACATATTTATTTTGTTCTACGTAAATAAGTATGTCCGTTCGTCATTATTTATTTTAATGTGTTTAGTCGGCTACAATCCGGCAATTATGAAAATCGTATTCAATAATAAAATATTACATGATTAATAGTAGGCACTTGTATATTTGGATTCCCAAACTCCACTCCGAAGAGACGAAAAGTCGTGACGTCATGCAAGCCAGTCTACAACGGAAACGCGCTCAGCCGCGGGACAAACAGAGCAGTATTTAAGTTAATGTGTCTGTAAAATCACGTGACACGCGACACGCGATTACACGTGACAGGCTCTTTGTCTCGTGATGCTGTTTCATTTGTCTCGCCGTTTCATTTCAATGGTGAGCTGTTTAAGCTAATGGTGGTATAAGCCATAAGGTTATAGCCGTGTCGTGTGACGTGTCACTCTGATGTGATTATACGTGACATGTTTTTCACTGGCGATTTCTTATGTTGTTTGTTTGTTTGTTTACATTCAGTTAATACGTACGTAGTTAAGAAAATTGGTCAACTTAGCTGTTGTAGCAAATAATTTAAGAAATAAGAGATAAAACACAGTATTATGAATTAGTTTCAGTTTCCATAGAAGACGTAAATATTATTTGTTTGCTGCTTTGATAAAAGTTATAAAAACACACAATGAATTTGAAATTTAAATTTAATACTAACGAAAATTAATAAAACAATTGCATCATACATTGATCTCTAACAAAATGTATCTGCATACTCCAAACAGTTAATATTATATAGCGATATGAAAGAGATATACGCTCTTTAAAACTGATATTAGGTAACGTCTCTTTCTATTTTTATTATTTGTACTTAATATACTAAATTACATACTACAGATACACTTCAGCACAACCAATTTTATTTAACATACATTTTATTATTACTGTAAATTATATGCGTAAATAATTTTAGAGAAGCTTTAAGGGCAATTTGAATACTGAATTATTTATCGATGCGAGTCAAGAGTCCGCTAATAGAATGGATGACCGTATAAATGCAATGAACTCTTTGAATTATTCACAATTTACCTGCTATTGGTATTGAGGACAGTATTAGTTTTCCGAACCGTACGTGGAGCTGACCACGATTATAAATAAATAAATAAATAAAATAAATAAATAAATAAATTATATGTGTAATAATTCTGCAATTAATATCTGTTTATGTATCTTATAATAATGCATATTATGTTTTCACTAAATGATTATAGCTATAATAATTATAATGCTTCTATAATTGACAAATTATTGCTAAATATTGTGTCTGTGGCAAATGTCATGATTTGAATGTTTTGTCTCGCTAACTCACTTGTCACCGCGGTTTTTGAAGAAAAAGCGGGAGCGTCATTCTTAAAACAGAAAATGATTGTATTCTATATGATAAATGTCTTAAATAAATATAATACTTAAAGTTCTGCCGTGTCAAAAAAAGATATTATATTGTTTAAGATAAATGTGTTAAATAAATATAATAATTAAAGTTTGGTTTTTATATATGTATGACAAGCTGTGTCTCGGGGGTTTACCCGTGTAATTCCCGTGCAAAGTCTATTAATATGCTACATTTTAAACAAACTATATCAACACGTTATTAAAAAATATTTTCTGACTTTTAATTTTTAAAAATGTCTCCATAATACTACAAACCTAATATAAAACAAATAGGTACGCTTTTAGCTTTCCATATGTCTGTTTCTGCATCTATAACTTTTTATAAATAAATAAAGATGATTCAAGAAGAAGGTTTAAATGCTCATGAGAGACAGAGAATGATTACTATGTAAGATTATTTAGCTGTGTATATAATATTTATTCAGTTTACACGGCGAAAAAATTGGTACCTAAATAAATAAAAAAAAATGAATAATTAAAAGTCTGACATTTACAAAACTATCTGAACGTCAAAACAATCTGTCAAATTGACATGTCATATAAACCAACAAGGGTGGCTTTCAGATGTTAATTAAAGTTAATTAGATGATACATCGAAAAGTGCTTCATCACTCCTTTAAGTGAATAATTGTACAGGTGTAATGGTATGGAATCCGCTGATGAGGCTCAGCACACCTCCCAGAAATTATAACCGCGATTATTTAGTTCAATGTCGGGCTTAGAGTTCTGTTTAAAATAACTCTTGTTTAAAAATTATATTCGACAAGCCGTATCCCGGGTTTACTAGCGTAGTTACCGTTCCCGGGGCAACACCGGGATACAGTGCATGGAAGAATAACAAACATATATTCCCACACATTTTAACATTTTTAATATTAGTAGGATTACATAATGCAATTCACATATTATTTAGAGCTTGGGAGATTCTTAACATTTGATTTCTCTCTCTTGACCATTTGATCTTAACTTTCTTTGATTGTTGAAAAAAAATAGTTTCAAAATTTAACAAGAAGTTTATGTATCTTTATAGAAATTTATTAAAATAACTTGTAATAAATCTTCGCAAAATTTGTACGAAACTCACCAAAACCTAATACATTCACACTTGACCAACCAGTCCTCAAATGTCAATTATAAAAGCTACTAACAGCAGAGCATCGAGTTAGATCGCCAACATGGCGTCTAGGTTCAAATGGGGGGTCATGTTGGCAATGGTGTGTTGGCAGATGACTAACGTCGAGTCCTCACAAGAAGTCATGACCAAACTCACTACGGGCTTCGCGAAAGCCCTTGATGAGTGTAAGAAAGAGGTATGTGATTTAAAGAGAATTTAAAAATAAAATATTATATGTTATAATAGTGTTGAGTTATGATTTATAAATGTAGTTATTACAGAAGCAGTTTCTAAAAACATATGATTTTTGTTAACTACCGGGCATTAAATTTAATCACGTATACTATGGCCAATTTACAGACCCTACACAAATAGCATCAATGGTTGAATCGCAATAAATTTTCTAAGTTTTTTCTATTTAATAATACGATGTATCGGCAGTCGGCACTAATGAGCTGTGAGAGTACAGTGAGATTCTATCCAATAATCCAAGGGTCATAACTCATACACCTTAAAATTACATAAACGAAAGACGTTGCCGCTCTTGTCTTTGCATTATAATTTCTAAAATGCAAGAAGTTATACGAAAATGACTCTTATACCAGTGTAAAAAGGAAGACAGTGTGAGCAACACATTAGTCGTTCAATGTTATGATTATGATAAACAAAGAAGTAATACTTTAATTCAATGGGTGTGAAAGAAAAAGAAATAGGTCACCGGTTGGCGGTTAGAAAAATCTAATTTTTATTAGTGCAAAATGCAAATATGTCATCGATTCGGGTTGGACGTTGTAAGTTGTAACGCAACAAGATGCGCCCGCGCTTTTTTTATAGATGTGAAGCACGTTCCTTATACCGTAGTGATTAGTGATTTGTGTTTTAGGATAAATTTGTGGCAGTTTAATATTTATTATTGTGATTGG
>DWAJ01002490.1:0-17375 GCA_018238005.1 Eurema mandarina
TTTTTACTCTGAATTGAATTATCCTCCTAATAACTTAAATTTTATTATAATTTTATTTTGAAGTAATTAGTTATGATTGATTGTTCGATCTTCTACTACGGTAATATAAACTCTTTGTAATTAAAAATTATTTTCTACTTTTTAGTTCGATTAGCTATAAAAGCGTGGTTTTTTAGTTTTTTTAAACTATAATTTATTTTTTATTTTTTAGTTCGATGTTTCAATTAATTATTTGCGGACATGTGATAGTATTGAAATGCCTTATGAACTATTTCGTAATCTAGTCATTTCGTCTAAAGCTTCACTGTTGCATGGGGTTTTTCCTGTTAACTTAGAGCAATCAAGTTCCTCAATCCGAATACCGTCTAAAGATCTCACACGACTAAGTGCTACATAAGCTTGTCCAGCAGCAAACAGTCGCGAGCCTAGATAGATGACCGCATGATCGACTGTACAACCTTGCATCTTGTGGACGGTTGAAGCCCAACTCAGGATTAATGGCAACATTCGTCTCTCAGCAGTACCATAGCTGTATTTCGCTGGGAACTGTATCGATATCGGTTTAATCATGTGCTCACCATCTGAACCGAAATCGATACGGACTGACGGGATGTCGTCAGCGTACACTTGGTCTCTACGAAAATTTGGCCAGATAATTTCTGTGATAAAACCCATATTGCCATTCACTAATCCTTTCGACACGTCAATGTTCGACCTTAACATCACTTTAGCTCCTACGAATATTTTCAGTACATTCGGAAGACCTCCGGTTTTATTAATATCATTAGGTATCACAGAATCTAAGTCCTTGTTACCCAAATTTCGAGTAGCATCAATGAGTTGGTCTTGCGCTTTTATTGTATAGATTACTGTCCCTTTATTCTCAAAACTCTGGAGAACTTTTTCGTTGTGTCTAGCAACTTGATCATTCGTTGGATAGATTCTTAATGCTCTCTCAATCGAGAATTCATTAGTTGCATCTGTTGAAACTTTTTCAAGAAGGATCTCAAGATGCTTAGACGTCATTTCTCCAACTCTAAGGGCGTTAAGTACATCTATAAATGTCGTGTCTCCTTGTTGGCGCATGTTCTGTTTGAGTTCTACCAAACGGAACTGTCGCCATAAATGTGTAGCTGGCTTCATATGTTCTGGTTGCTGAAAAACTTGATGTCCTCGAACAGGTGGTAATTGCATTAGATCACCAAAGAGTATTACATTTATACCTCCAAAGCAAGCGTCTGGAGTTTTCAGCTGTCGCAAACGAGAGTCGATCATACAAAGCATCTCATAGGGTACCATAGAAATTTCATCTATGAACAGAAACTCAACATATTGCCATAATTGACGCATTCCTCTCAAATAATTACCAGTAAGAAGTGGCATGCTTACAATTACTCCATCTTTTTGTACTGGTAGTTTTAGCAGACGGTGTAGCGTAGACCCGCCGATCAACCGTGCTGCAACTCCAGTGAGAGCACCAACTTTTACCACCGGTTTTCCATAACATCGGTTCACTTGGTTCTTCAATAGATTAAAGAGGAATGTTTTCCCGGTGCCTGCTCCACCAGTTACAAAAATTTTCTCTCGTTTAGTATCACCACTGAGTTGGTTCTTGATACTCTCTGTTATATGAATGAACAATTGTCTTTGATCAACATTCATAGCATGTTGCGCCCTTTGAAATTGATCGTTGCTCATTTCTCTCTCTGGTAGCTCTTCCTCTTCAACTTCAGGATTTATAATTTCTGGCTGTTCTAAAATTTCGAAAGCATGTATCTGGTTGAATGCATTTTCAAGCTGTTGGTCCCGCTCTCGATGTTGGCACATATGTCTACTTGTTTCCCTTAAACGACTCTCTCGAGCTAAGAAAGCTTCTTTTGCATTATCAAAGCCTCCAAGTAGTTCAGTTTCCGAACGATAAGGCATATATTGAAGGAGTAAGCTGTAGAAAAAGTTCTCTGGATCCGAAGCTGCTACAAAATATGGCACCCTGACAACCGCAGGAACATTTCTCACAACCATTTTGCTCTCATTTAACAGAGTGATGAGTGGACGACGCATGTTTGATTGTTCTTCATAGGCATCATGATCAACGCTTTCCTCGGTATCACTTACCACTTTCGGAAAGTGAGGTTCAAACAACATAGCAAACTCCGTAAGGCTCATGTTCACAAAATCATAGTCAGGATGATGTAATGGACGATTTTCATATCTTTCAAAGATATTGCTGTAGTAGCCAATTGCGTTTCCGTTTTTGTCGAATTGCAATACTCTATAACGCTGTTCTGGCTTTCTTGTATTCAGGAAAATACAATTTCGCGAACTGTTCCGTAATGGGATATGACAAAGCCGATATGCACATTCTGCAGCTGATATTTGTCGTTCATGAAGAATCTTCATACATATTTTGAACAGTTTGCGTGAAATATCAGTCTCTTCGCGTTGGATTTGTTGTATTGCCTGTGCAATTCCAGAATCGACACCCTCAGGTTCTGCTTTTGATAGATACTTTGCAATATAGTATGCTATCGCTTCGTTTGATCCGCACGGCTGAATGTCCATATTGCCTGTCCACAGTCTCAATAACTCTGGATGGTAATTATTTACCCAAGCATCTTCTTTACGACGCTTAAGTAAGCAAATTCTGCCCCCATTGCGTAGAAAATCATCAGAAGAATGTGATACTATTCGTGTTTCGTCACATTCTTGACGTGGAAAGTTGAATCGACATCTTACAGAGGTACTATTCTTCGTACAAGTTTGTGTATGTCGATGAATTTGACATTTTTTCACAAGCTCGAAGAGCTCTGGATCTTCTTCTTCTGCGGGAATTTTACAACAGCAGTTACGATCGAGTAGAAGAATTCCTTCCTCTGTATCAAATGCTGGATGATTTTCTATCCAAACTACCATATGAAGGTGAGGACTACCACGATTCTGAAACTCAATACGCCACCAGAAGTCTTTTACTTTCCCTCCAAATACCTCATCATTATTTTGAATGAACTTCATTAGAGCATTTACTCTGATCATAAAATGTCGACTCAAAATCACTGGGTACTTTTCGATGAGTCGTTGAGTCTCATAAATGTCAAGTGTACTTGGATCAACGTCAGGTCTACCATCGGCTATCAGCAAAGCCTTTCGCTGATCTAACCAGTGGAGATCATTTGAACTAAAAGTCACAAAATAGGTTGGGGCTCCTATACATCTGATCTGAGCTAATAGTTCATTTAAAGCTGATCTCCAATAGGCTGCAGAACCTCTCAGATTCTTGAGATAAAGATGGACGTCTTCAACTGCTCCTTCTCGATTAACAATTTTCTTGCCGCATGCTGATATAGTACTTTTGATACGATAATATTCAAAGAACGATAAAGCATAAAAGAGATAATCGTTACGTTGAAATCTTGTGTCACTTCCCAAAATTCTAAACTGATAGTAGTCCAATGGTGTAATTTTTACAGGTCTCTGCTCTGTAAACCCGTTCTTCCCATACGGAAACAAAAAGTACCAGGCAAATTCTTCTGCTTTCAGTTCATGACCCACATTTACAATATTGTCTTTCGTCTTGCGGGTAATTTCATTAAGGTTTCGTGAAACCTGTATCTCATCTTCCACATTAGGAGGCATTACATCAATCGGTGCCATCATTGATGTCTGTAGTGGAATACTTTGATAAGTTAAATTCTGTTGGGAAGTGACTGTTTGGGGTGCTGCTGTTACCTCCTCAGTGCTCTGATGAGTTTCTACCTCCTCCGAATCATCATGTATACCCAAGACTTCAACATTGATGTAATCAAGAGTAAATTGTACATTTTTGTTGCCTGTTGTACGTTTACATATCCTCACAAACTCGTCAAAATTATCGCATTCGATAACGCAAGCTTTTCCATTGTTGTCGTTTGCTCTAGATCCCTTTTGGCCACAAGAATGAGAGTTACTGAAGTAATATTTGTTATCATAATGCATTACTCCAAATGATTGACCATCTGTTATGAGTATGCCAGCGTTATGTACCATGAACAGATCTTCTAAACCTTGACGAAGAGTACTTCCAAGATTTGCTTCGTTTGATTTGTCATTCAAGCTTCCATATATGCTTGGTTCTTCGTCAAAAGTGATCTGAAATCTTTTGCCGAATGCGACCAAGTCATCTTGGATGACTGTGAAATTTCGTACTAAAAGATATTGATCGTTTCCTATAGGATAAGCCGCTAAATTTCTCTCCGTTTGAAATCTTATATTGCTGTAGATTTGGTCACCTGTTATCATATTTAGATTAAGGATGTTCGTAGACCAATATTGTGGTGAAAGAATGCAGGCCCGGAGAATGTTTGCTAATGCCATCGCACAACACTGTACTCCTGCAAAGCCTGATGTGAATATGAGATCGTTGCCCTGATGCCATGAAGCACGAACAATTCTCGAGGAATCACTGATCTTCATGTAAGTACTAGCATTTTTAGTAGGTTCTTCAATAGTCTCTACAGCAATCTCGACTGGTGCTTCTTCTACTCTTATAATATCATTTTCTTCAATTACAACGTTCTGATCGATAGTGACATCTTTGTACAGTGGATTGTTTGAAATTAGCCAATGAAGTGCATCATATACTTTTTGCTTAGATATTGAAAACTGTCGTGTTACGTTAATATTCTCTAAGCGCTCAGTAATGACTACTATTCCAGCATTATTTGCGGTTCTTGGCAACATGTTTGGAAGGTTCTCAGTTACTTCAAAAACATCTTGTGCGAACAATACCGCTTGACCACGAAAACTATATTGCCCAAATACTCCACTCAATTTGATAATTTTTACAAAGGGAATAATGCGTGAAATCAGCCGTTGTTCCGCTTGTGATAATTCCGCAATTACTTTTGGAATGGAACCTGGATCCAAATTGTTCCAATAAGATTTAGACGGCGCAAAATTTTTCTTTGAATTCAAATGAGTCTTACACCGTTTACAAACGGTCAAGCAATTTCTTTGTTTTAATTCGCTAGGCAAATATGGTGCTGACTTAGTGTCTACAATCCATTTAGAGATCTGATTTTGATAGCACCGTTTAGTGCAAACTTCACAGATCTTGTCACAAAACGTGTTAATTGACTGCATGAAGCCTGTTATACTGGCTCTATTTAATCTTCTGGACTCTGCGTTTCGTTGCCGCATTTGCTGCAAGCGAACTACTCTGTCTTCTTCTGACTGTGAGGCTCGATATTCAGCATCATAGTGCCGCATATGCTGTAACCGAGCTGCTCTGTCTTCTTCTGACTGTGAGGCTCTATATTGTTTCATGTATAGACGCCGTTTATTTTTTCTCTCGACCATTTCGTCATTCGACAGTCCTGAAAGTTTTTCATTCAGTTTTTGTCTCTTTTTCGCCAATCTCCTCTTTCTTTGTGTTGTTGTTTCAAGTGTCATTTTTGTTCCCACGAGTAATGGACAATTAAACAGTCGACCCTCCCAGAGGTCCGATAGAAGGGTAAGGCTTTCATTAAACAGGGTTCAGCCTGGTGCCCTGAGTTTGACGCTAGCGACATGATATTTTTAAACACCCTCTTGCCATTCATCCCTCGGCACGTTTCTCACCTTATGTTGGATTGGGTGGTTCAAAGTTGAGTGAAAATTTAGCGCTCGACATATGTTGAAATTGTGCTGTACATTTTATAGTCGTGGATACCGTAACTAATAATATTTAATCAAATTTAAATTAAAATTTCTAACTTATGTAAGTAAGACAAAAAATTTTGCGTTCCTGCTAAAATTTTAAATATCCTTTATGAGGAAAAAAAGCTAATTTTGAACGAATTTTTTTATTTCATGAATCCAAGGTGACCCCTCTTAAACATCCAAGAAGTCTTTGTTTTGTGTAAAATCGAAGTTTTAAATTGTAAAGATCAGTATTAAAGTTGGTCGCGAAAAATTTTTGAGACATTTCCCGTGCAATTTTAAACAACTCATTTCGTTTGATAGCTTGTTTACAACGATATTTTAGCATTTTGTAATACGGAATATTTTTCCTTAAAATTGCAGGATTTTATAAAATTTTTATGTAATTTTGTAATCTTTAAACTTATATTATCTGAGTATTCATTTCAAAACCAGATACGAAGGTCAACACAGCTATAACCTGTACATTGCAACTTTAACTCATGCCGATTGTGTCGCTCTAAATATATCACCCTTCCATATAAATACGGCCAACGTAAAAAGTCAGTGTGTAGAAGGTGTTAGATTACATAGGCTCAGGCGGCCGCGGATAGTTCGTAACCGCCAACGCTTAAGTTGCAGGAATGAACTTGTACGGACAGGCTCGAACGCTACGGTTCGAACTTCTGCGCAGGCCACTGCGCAAGCGGGAATTTTTTACTTTTAAATTTTACAAAATATTAGTTAATATAAAATTTTCAAATTTTATTATGTTAAATTACTGATTTCTTGTGAGTTAATAAGAAATAATTAATCGGTGTTTGTCGGAATCAAATGTATTGATAACATCGGCTATTGATAACATTTATTGATATAGAATTATTTTCTTATTATAATTCAAAATTGTCAATTTTTTTCAAATTTCTTTCTAATTTATTCAAATTGAGGTTTTTTTTCTAATTTTCTAATTGATTTAATAAACTCATGTCTCACTAAGATTTTTTTGCAACAATCTTTATTGGTCAGAATTAATAATTTCGAATTTTTTAAATCCTCCTTTATTAACTGTAAATCTAAAGCTATGCAGATATCGTAATTGATACAGAAGTAATCAGGAGTAAGAACTTATTTTTAGGGAAGGGAGCCTGAAAAACGGCTACCACATCCAAGGAAGGCAGCAGGCGCGCAAATTACCCACTCCCGAAACGAAGAGGTAACTACAGAATATTCTGCCACAATTAAGACGCGATCAGGCTTTTTTCCATATGGATAGTTAGTTGAACTTTCGACGTTGTGAATTAATATTTGTTTTCTTTGTTATACTCGGTGAGAATTTATAAATGGATATGTTTGGATTTGGACTAATTCCTTCTTTATCGACTGTAAGTCCAAAGCTATGCAGAAATCGTACTTGAAATGAAAGTCATTTTGGGATAGATACTCTCTCGGCACGGAGAGGTAACCGTGGAATATACTGACACTATTAAGAAGTGATTAGCCATTTTCTCCCACGTCTAGTTATTTCGAGTTCTAATTTTGTTTTTCTGATTTATATTCGTTGTTTGTATTTTGATCAATAAGACTGTGTAATTAAAAATTTTTTGATCGTATCAAATTCCTTCCTTACCGACTGTAAATTTCAAAACTTTACTGCTTACCAAATTTTGTTCAGTAGAATAAATATAAACTGAAATTTAAGTTCTGATTATTTTGTTGTGACAAAGAACCTTTTGTGAATCACGGTTATCATATTTTATGTTATATAAATGATATATACAGTAATTTGCGTGTATTAGACTCATTTGTACCTATGCGTGTATAAGAAATAAACAAGGTGAAAATGCAACTAGTCTGAATAAAACTATAGTAATCAATTGAAAAATTCATATTATTGGACAAAACACGTGAGGTTGCTTGTTATGATATCCACAAATATAGTAAATGATTGATAAAATGTTAACCACAATCGAAATCAAGCCCCCCACGCTTTTTGTATAATAATATGAATTTTTCGATTGATTACTATAGTTTTATTTTTAATTTTTTAGTTTGATCAGTTTTGAAAGCGTGGTTTTTTAGTTTTTTAAACTATAATTTATTTTTCACTTTTTAGTTTGGTTTATTAGATTTGATTCCTTCTTTATCGACTGTAAGTCCAAAGCTATGCAGGAATCGTAATTGATACAAAAGTAATCGGGAGTAAGAACTCATTTTTAGAAGAGGAAGCCTGAGAAACGGCTACCACAGCCAAGGAAAGCAGCAGGCGCGAAAATTACCCACTCCAGTAATGAAAAGGAGGGATTCACAGAAAATTACGTTTACGTATCTGCTTCCGTTGTGCTGTGCCGAGTGCCCGAGCGAAAGAGTAAGTCCGAAACTGCAGACATGCGCAGATCACGCGATAGCTCTATCTTTCTTACTCCCTTACAGAGGATCCACAAAAGAATTTATTAATCCTGGTGGTCCTTATAAGGATATTGGGAAACTGTTATTAAATTATTGCATTGTCATCGGCCCTTAATACGTGTGCAAAGTTTCAAATTAATCGAACTTCTGGAAATCGGTCAAATTTATGCTCAAAGATTCCATTACATAGATACAACCCAAGCTAATAAAAAGCGTGGTAAAAATATGAAATAAGAAGAAACTAAAAAAGAGGAAAATAACAAAGAAAAAACGTAGTAAAATTAAGAATTTAAAAAATAATTTTTTACCAGAGTTTTAAAGCTATTAATAGTTTGGGCTTTGCGAATGTTCACGGGAAGTGCGTTCCATAGCCTCACTGCTTGTACGGTGAATGCAGAGTCATAGTATTTAGAGGTATGGCTCGGCATTCTGAGGGTGTAGTTGTCTGTCGAGCGTAGATCGAGTTCATGAGATGAGCCCATGAAGACAAATCTATTCTTTAAATAGATAGGAGTTTTAGGGTCGAAAAGAATAGAATATAGGAGAGTGAGAAGGTGAGTATTCCGGCGAAGGCGGATGGGCAACCAATTGAGTTGAGAGCGAAATTCGGAAATGTGATCATATTCGCGTAAACCAAATATGAACCTGATTGAAAAATTTTGCAGACGTTCTAATTTATTAAGTTGCTCCTCAGTAAGGTCTAAAAAACCATACTAATACGAGAACTGCCGGAAGGTGGGCCAGAACGACCATACTATACGTGGGTCATTAAACTTTCAATCATACTAATACGAGAACTGCCGGAACGTGGGCCTGAACGACCATACCATATTATGTGGATCATTAAACTTTCAACCATACAATAATAAGTCAAAAGTATCTTTATTCAACTAAGCTACATATAATAACACTTTTGAATCGTCATAATATTACAAAACATTTATCACCGGTTTGGAAGGCAGTTTCTACAGGCTTAATTTTGATAAACTTAATTTTGAAAATTAAAGGCACTCTTTTTTTATTGATTTGACCATTTATCGAGGTGATTCTGAAGAACAACACTGATTCTGAAGAAATCCTACTAGTATTATTAATGTGAAAGTTTTTGAGAATGTATGATTGTTATTTTTTCACGCTAAAACGGCTGGACCGATTTAGTTGAAATTTGGTTTGTTGATAGGTGATACCATGGATTATTTACTTGGAATACTTCCAATATCACTTACCTAAAGTTTGGAGCGGACGCCAGTTCCAATCCGAGACATGCGAGGTTAATCGCAAAATAACTCGTCATAAATAGCACCGAGTTCACCTGGAATGAAAACGAATATTTTTATATTTCAATCGAATATGAAAAATATCTATCATTGTACATGTAAGTAAAGGAATATTAAACCTTAAACTGAAGTCGCTCCAACTTAAAGCTATTCAAAAAAATTTTTTATTTACAAAATTACAATATTTTAATATTTAAGAGGTAAATCTTAATACATATAAATTACACTTTGTTTATCCACGATTGACTCCTAAACTACTGAACCGATTTTTAATTAAATTTGCACACCGTATGCAGTTTAAAAGATAGGATGCAAGCAAAGCCTGATCGGGTCGCTAGTATAGTTATAATGATGAGCAAATTTTATTACAAGCTTGATTAAATAGGAATACTTTAGTACCTGAGCTATGGTATTCAACGAGCCAGCCATTATACCAACTTGGACCAACAACCAGGACATTAAAACTGCCATCACTGGATTGCCAGATTGAGACACCATTGGACGGAGGAGAAAACCTGAAATTTATTTAACATATAGGTTAATTTAAACAAAATAATCATATATACTCGTAGTTGAATTGTTTGAATTACTACCTCCATTGGGAGAACTGCTCTTAAGTAAAAATATAATCTAATACAGTCGAATTGTATGAATTACTATTTCCATTGGGAGAACTGCCCCGAAGTGTGATTGAACTGATTTGTTCCCCTATCTAAGAATAACGGTGGCAATAAATATCTATAGATAGACCCTTATGAGGAAAGTTGTAAATAAATTTCAATAAGTTTTTCACTTTATAATTTCTAAAGAGACAGCAATATAATAAAATTAATTTTCTTGTTTCAATTTAGGGCAGTAGTTCTAAAACTCACCAAATATGTCATCTTTAGCCAACGCCTCAAGCACTCTCGAAGCACCAATAAGATTAGAAAGACCAGCTGAGAATGTTGCCATGAGCATACCTGAAGAAAATATTGCCCTATTAATTTAATCTTAATTTGAATAATGCAACGCTTTAGAGACACATACTGCATACAATTACTTATATTATATTATACTACAGTGAAATATGAATTACCAATGAAAATATAGTAATAATAATAGTTAATTAATTATTACTTAAGTGAATAATAATAATTAAAATAATAATTAAATATAATAATAAACCCCCGACAGACAGACGTCAAACTTATAAAAGCTGTTGTTTTTTGTGTTGTACAATTCAAAACCTTTCATTTGATACCCCACTTGAGCATATTTGCAGACATTCGGTTTTTCTTTCCCAATTTAATCCCCCATAACTTTTAAACAGCTGAATCGATTTTCATCAAACATGTCTAAGAACACTCGCCTGTAAAAAACCTGAAATACAAAAAAAAAACTAAATTGAAATCGGTTCATTCGTTCGGGAGCTATGATGGCACAGACGGACAGACAGACAGACACGTCAAACTTATAACACCCCTCTTTTTGCTTCGGGGGTTAAAAACAAACTCTGTATTAACTATAACCATAAAATATTAACTTATATAGCATGTCACATGTAAAAAAACATAAGCTATTTTGATATACTAGATTCAATTGCTTTTGCTAGTTCACAACCAGAGGTGGTTTTTTTTCTATATAAATGAATCCCCCAATACTCACCAACAGCAATGAATGGTGGCCATATATTAATAGGAAGCAAGTAGACATAGTTATTCTGCAGTAGTTCCCGGGAACACGTGCCAGCCGTGAGGAGGGTGAGTGCTGCATACGATAATGCAGTAAATAGTAATGCTGTGAGGGTACCCAGAGGTATACTGCGGGAGGGACTCTTTAGTTCACCTGAAAATACAAAAGTATATTTTTGAGAATGTTTTTTATTTGTTACAATAAATTACATGTAAAAAGTATAAGCCGTAGTATGCTTGTTTGGGGAACACTAGGATACCCTGCCTAATCTTTTTTTTTATTATCACCTGATGGAAAACAGTCATCGCCCCGCCCATGAACACAATTTTAATTCCTAAAATCCTGGACAGATAAATAAAATTTACCAATTTTTAATTATAATTAGAAGTAAATAGTACTACATAATTATAAAATGATAAGTGAAGCCTGTACTAATTTTTGTTTGCACAAAAACTACTAGACTGTTTTGAAAAATTCTTTCACCACTGTTAACCAACGCTATCAGCTGTGATAATACTCTTCAATAATACATTAGTCCTTTCTTGGATAACTTGTAAATACATTCAATGATATCGATATTGTATGAGATTCGCCCAGTACGTTCAAGAAAAAAAAATTGTTTTAGTTAGTATTGTTTATAATAGTAAGATATAGATAGTAATTGTATTATGCATGTTGTGTTGTCCTATAATTTCTTTACGATAAGCTTTTCTTCTTTGTATTAATGTTATTTTATAGTGCATTTACTATTGTAAAGATTGGTGGACAACCTTGTATTAATAAAAAAAAAATAAAAAAACAGAAATGATTCAAAAGGAATGTAGATGCTTATAAGAAATAACTAATATCTTACCACTCATATTAGCTCCCGCCATGACTCCAGTTACTCCAGTAAATAGTACTCCGAACACTGAAGCAAAGTCCACCATCTCCCCATCAGCTGTGCTATAATCACGGGTGTAGTTCTGGTATAGGTTCTCATAGAAGGTGGCAACACTCAAACCCGTGTAGGTGAAGTTCGTTGCGTTCACTATGTGGTTCGTGTCTGGTTTGTCTATCTGTAATAGATATTCAAGATATACAAATTTATTTCTTTTTCAATAGGAGTTGTCTATAACAACGGTGCAAATTTGTTTAATATTTAATTCATGTAAAGAAAATATCCACTGGGCTACTTTCAATGTTAAAAATACTTTTTAAATAGTTTGAGATATAATTTATGTATATAGACCACAATATTAAAATAAATAATCAACCAAAGTCAGTCAGACATATTTACTTCTTTTTAAACTGGTTACATCTACATATATATAATAAAAATATATACTACTACACTTGAATCATTGTACTATTACAAAAATTTTGGTATAGTTAGGCTGTCTGTCTATAAAGCAATCTTACATAAAAAATCTTACCAGGGCTGGAGCAGTGACGAAGAAGCTAAGGAAAGCGCTAGCAAGACACACGACCATAGTGGCCCATATGGCTAAGCTAGTTCTTGCGAACAGTGATGCTCCTGCCAAAGAAACGCTGAGTCCAACCGCATTGAGCGTAGACCGGTACAGAAACCGGTACCAATATCCATCTGGCAGGCCAGGGCTGCTTCCCACTAGATATCCTGCAATGAGAGACTAGGGCTGACACTTCATCAAAATAGGCTTAATAATTCACAAAATAGAGGCACGACTATTCAAATCAATCGAAATAGACCTTAATTTTTAAATAAATAGAAGTAAAGCTAACATTTGCAAAAAACTTTCCCTACTGCTTAAATAGATAACAAAGAACGCCACATATTAATGTGTTTTGTCTATAAAAATTACTTTAAATTAAATTGCATACAAGTATTTTATCATTTTATATTGTCCATTGAGGAACAATATCAATTCATTTTTGAGCTTATACAATACTTAATGCAGCAAACATTAAAACAAAAAGAATTAATCAATGTAATATCTATCTAAACATAGATAATATTTGAAAAAAAGAGAAGATAAGTCAAATAAAAAGCTGACTTACCATTAGGTCCAAAGTTTTCAACTAACGCTTCAGTACAGGCTGATATACAGAGGGCGCTGGACACTACATTGGCGAGGAAAAATAGAGTGCCTATAGCCCCTCCAAATTCCGGCCCTAACGTTCTGCTTATCATAACTGAGATTTCGTTAAGAAAATTCTTCATATTCTTATTTTTTGTAATCACAAAAAATAATCATTTTTATACATTTATTAGATATATTGTAACCTAATAATAGTCATACTAAGAAGTGTGGCAAAGTGTAAGGGAAAATAAAAATCTGATATTTTTAAGGAATAATGAATAAATAGATGGAGGCGATAAAACTTTAAAAACGATGATTCAAGTATATCGCAAATTTTCAACATGTATATTAGATGTCATTACATTCAGTGAATGCATAATAGATATGTGATATACATACACACTTAAATAAATAAATGAAAACCTATAAATTGTAACTTCATAACTGAATTTCCTCAATATAGGGAATCAAGGACATGTTTAGACATACAGTTTTGAAATTTTCACCATCTTTTTTAAACCTATCTACAGTTTTTAATTAAAAAAGGATACAGTAAACGCCTCCTCCTTCGACGGCACCATTCGTTGAAATAGCACAAATAGACATCACAGTAAAACCTACTATTAGATAGGCTATTCCGAATTGAGCTAGCGTGACTAGAAGACCTGCATTTCCTATCAAGTATCCTGAAAAAGAAACATCATCTTTATATTAGACAGGATATTTTAAAGTATACTTAGCAAGTTTGAAAAATTTATAAATCCCTCAATATTTGGTTCATTTAAATTGTTATAGAATTTTTTATTAAGCTATAGTATTCTTTACTTCTTAGTAATATTTCTCTTCTAAATATAGCTTATATTATATCAAAATATTTGTCAATCACGATATATAATGCTCAAATAAAAATAAACTTTTTCACAGATATTAAAAAGAAATATGTTTTCGATTTACATAAATTGTATCCAGCAACACTGGCATGTATTACGTATGATAATTTTGAAGCGTTAAGTATGATTCATGAACGGGAAGTCTTCGTTTTTATAATACATTCCACACATGGTATGCACACGTTTTTTATTGATCCTTTCTTAGAAACTTGATGCTATATTTAAAATCACAAAATTAGCATCTAGCTAGTAATCTTTTCTTTACATTATATCTCAAATCTCTTAACTGTTTACTAAGAAACTTTAATAATTAAGAGTGTATTTACATTCCATCTAAAAAATAACAATAAAAATAAGATAAATACTACAATGTAACTTATCTTGGTCTTAACAATAAAATAATCACTGGGTCAATACACTTTTCTCAATAAATCTTATGTGTTTTTTACTATAAAAATCATTATTTTTAATAGAATTCTTAAAATTATCTATTTAAGAGATAAATTAGACGATATCCAAATTCACAGAAATACACCCATCTATAATATAAACATAAATCACAAAATCGTGTTGCTAACTCGAAAACAGCTGAACCGAATTAAATATGTAATTGTTATTAGAATATTTTTGTAAGACAAGAAATAAGGCACATTAATGGTACATAATGGCATAGGTTACAGGAATGCAGTTTATATTAAAAATACATACCCATACGTATAAAAACAAGGGCACTAAACATAGAAAGTACGACGGGACAAAACACTCCGGCAAACGTCCCCACTTTCTTGATGCCGGGGGCCTGTGCTCTGAACTCTCCGAATTCCACATACCCTGAAAGATATAATGAATATTTATTATTTTCGTGGCTTTTAATCTACATAATCTATATTTAATTTTATTAGTCCTTAATAAAAAAAGTCTCTATATTAAGTGGCAAATATGTTAGTTGAAGAAGGAAAACCAATTATTCATAATAGGGTACATAGAAATATTATGTTTCTTAAGTAATAATTATTATGAAACCAAGCTTATACCAAAAAGGTTGTTATTACATTATAAGAATTAAAAAAAAAACTAAACAAAGATTTTCAACAAATATTTTCAAACAATTTATTATGCATTATGCATATAAAAAAGACAACCACAATACCGCTGCTAATCTTCTCAACCATATCGCGTGTTCACAATGCAAAACTACTATTTAAAATGATAAATTAAAACGATTGACCTCAAAAGTTTTCTTCACAACCTTGAAACGGTGTCAGTATTGCAGATTACAGAACAATTAAAATTGGGTAATGTTTATTTAATCAAGTGGAAAGCAGTGGATTTAAATGTAGTTTTCTTTAATTGAATTTAGGATACAAATGTATGTCACCAGTATTTTTATTTTTATTCATACCTATAAATATACAGTGTGTTATAAATCATGTGTCTGATCCTAAAAGTAATATTCACTATCCAAAAATGTTTTCAAATAAAATAAAATAAAAAATAATAATCTAATATTAACACTGCAATGCAAACAGTTAGCTCATAATAAAACAATAACATGTATTGTTAGAAGGTATGATGTAACCCAAATATTTAGCCTAATTAAATGTTTTGTTCAATTACCAAATTAATGTGTAATATGTCTATGGCAAAGGCTTCTTTTCGTATTTTATAAGGATCAAAATCCAGTAATTGTTAAATAAAGTCGCATTCAGTATAAATAAGAATTTACAAATGACTGGTTTTATTTAATTACACTAAGCTTTAAGCACTATGATTTAATATTTATTAATTAAATAGTGTCATGAAGCATCATTACATAGTATAAAACAAAGTCACGTGTCTGTGTGTACATATCCATAAATTATTAAAATAACTCAACCGATTTTCATGGGGTTTTTTTTATCAGATAGTGAATCAAGAGGAAGGTTTATTAGTGTAATACATGCATTTTAGAGATAAAACCACAGCTAGTTTATGAATAAAAATATTATAAAAGGATTATGATAAAATCTTACCATCCCCAGAAGGTCTGGCAACAGGAGACCCTCTGCTCAATCTGAGTCTTAATTTATTCATAATGCTCGGAGAAAAGCCAGAGTCATTTAAACTGGGTGATAGTGGGTCTAATGTCTCCGCCATGTCTGGCTTCGTCCCTGCAAAAATTTACTTTTTTAAATACAAAAATTTACTGACTAAATTCAGCTCAAATTATATACAAACAAGACTTTTTTTAAATTAGCTGAAAAAACTTAAACTAGCAAGAAATAGGTAAGAAAAACAGAAAGGCCCTTAGAATAAAAACTTAAAATTGTACTGTCATAATTTTTTCTCTGTCTATAAGAAACTATTAATAATAAATAATAATAATCGAACTTGAATTAAGCACATTTTCTGTAAGCATTTCATTACCTCTCTTTTTAACGTTACTTCAACACAGCTCATAAATCAGTTATTGTTATACAGATAAATAATTATCATTTTCACTGAGGCATGTGATTTTTACCCACAATATGAATTGTGATTCATAATGTATTGTGTGGGTGTAAGAGATAGTATAAAATATCATTAGTTTAATGCATTAATAATACTACAAAAAGCTTTCTTAATTTCAGTTTTACAAAAGTATGATTTTACTACATAACAAATCAAACTGCCAATTTTTGAGCATATTTTATGTAGCAAAAAATAATTTATTTTATTTATTTTTAACAGATAGTTAAATCTAGATTAAATAAGTATAGACCCTGGATATGCATATTACAAAGTTATACATAAATGTTTCAACTTACTTAGATGGATATCACCCATTCTGTAGGCCAACTCTTAAACAATGAATTGTTTTCCAATAATACACAAATGGAATGTTGTAATGATAATTACGATTCTTTGATTATACCTAAACCCACGTTATTATGAATCTGTCGACCCACATTCTATGATGACCTCATCTCACAAAAAACAATGCCTATAAACTTAACTCTAACGTTTTTATCAATAACAGAATATAATACTATCTTCGCAAACAGAATGGCGAGCGACTGTGTGCAAACTATGCACGTATGTGTATAATTTATAAAAGAAAACATACAACTTACGATTTCCTTCTCTTCGTCCGAGATATGTTTTCAATTTTATTTTTTCTGCATTAGATGTGCATATCCAAGCTTCACTTTGATATCGGAATAATTTTAATAACAACTGACTACATACAAATTTTCTTTGTTTTTGTTTTATTTTCAATATAAAATTTTAAACAAACTGATTAGTAATTACTAATTACTGAATACAAAACTTGACATTTGACAAGTTGTCAAATTGTCAAACACCCTGAACAGATGAAAAAAATTCTGGTTTTTAACCGACTTCAAAGAAAGGAGGTATCAAAATTTGACAGCAGGTATATATGCTTTTTATGTGTGTTTGGGAATAACTTC